>JAOQMM010173346.1:0-10073 GCA_027563515.1 Erythroxylum platyclados | reverse complement strand
TTAAAGGTTAAGTGGGGTAATTTACCAAAATACCCTTAGTTTATGTAAAATTACCATTATACCCTCCAAACTTTTTCCTAAATTTGCAATCAAGCCCAAATTTTAAGAATAACTAAAACTTTTATTTTCATTTTGGTCCCTGAACTTTTGAAAATATAAACAAGCCCCTCAACTTCATGAAATTACGTATTGGTCTTCCAAAAATTAGAAAATTACACTTAAGTCCTTTAACTTTGACAATTTGCAAATAAGCCCTTATGTACATCAACTTGTCCAATTAGGCTTTCTAAGTGTCCAACAAGTCTATAAATCATGCCCAATCTCCTCTAAGGCACTAGAATGCATATATCTCGGCTACCATGGCCATATCCATCTAAAGGGACTCGAATTTTCACATATAAAACTTATACCTCGGAAATCTCCAAAATTTCTCACACCAATGAACTTACAGTTTTTAATGATGCATAACACAATATCCATATCTCTGACTTTCACAAGAAAAGGGTTCCAACATGTATTATAATCGATAAAAGTCTCTCGAAGTACGTACCAATGTTGAGGTTCCGAAAATCCGGTGTTACAATAAATGATTTACATATAGATATTTTTATAAAGGTTAAGGATTAATTGTTCATATAACTTGGCACATATGATAAAGGCTTGGACAAATCACTTCAACATGTCTATAAAGGTGAATTTTTAAAGATGGTTAGCATATGTCCAGTAGTTGTTATTATTTACATATTCCATTCCTTCATGAATTTGAAGAAGGTTAGGAATTTTATATTTGTACTTCATAAGTAAATGATATTTAAATTAGTATTTTATAAAACATGTTGATTTTAGGGATGATATCTACCAAGCTTAGTCTCGTTGAAGTTAAAATAGGCTTATATATTTTTATGATTGTAGGCTATGGAAATGACAAGAGACCAATTTTTAGATTATTAAAATTTCTCTTTGAGAGATTTGGGCAGACAAAGAATTTGAAAAAGTAACAAGACAGTTAAGTTTAGAACTTTCAAAACAAGAAAGGTAAGAGAGAGGCAATCAAATTATGATCGTGGCTATCGAACTATCAAGAGAGGTAATTACGTAATTGATTTTTGCTTCTCCTATACTTAAATCGAATTGACACTAGTCTATAAAGTTCTGAGGAGGTAAGATTTGAATTTTGGAATCTATTCCTCTCATGGGAAAGTTATGCATTGCTTTAATACACCCGAAATTTCATATACCCAACAAGTCACTATTTAAATAAAAATAAATAAGATAAATATATAATAAAAAATTTAATTTGTAAAATATAAGCTACCTTCATTTCCTTAGTTTACCTTCATTTCCTTGGTTTCATACTATCATAACAGTGGACAATATTATCAGGAATACCTTTATAATAAAAATATAATTGAAAATAATTTGCAATTTTATAAATAATATAAGTATTTTGTTGATGGAAATTTTTATATAGTATTAAGATTAGTTGTTAGCTGAAATTGGCAAATTTGATGAGGATTTTGGTAAAATTCTTCAATCTATATATACCAATCCTTTATGAATTTAAAGAAGGAAAGGAATTTTATATTTGTACTTCATACATAAATTATATTTAAATTAATATTAGAGATAATATGTTTATTTTAGGAGATGATATATACTGGACCTAATCCATATAAAAATAAAAACAAACTTTCATATTTTGTGATCATGGGCCATAGAAATTATAAGAGAGACTATTTTTGGATTATTAAAAATTCTTATGAAAAGACTTGATTAGACGAAGGAATAGGAGAAGTAATGAGACAATCAAGTTTACCATATTCAAAGCATTCCTTATTCCTTTTTTTTGGAAAAAATGAAAAGAATTTCAAGATAATCAATAATTTTGTAAACAATATAACTGGTTTGCAGTGAAAATATTTGTGAAGCGTAGATTAGCCAATTCACAAAAATTGACACATATGATAAGAACTCAGGCAAACTACTTGAACATGTCAATGAAAGTGTACTTTTAAAAAAGGCTACCATATGTCTAGTGGCTAGTATTTTTCACATATGACAATCCTTCACGTATTTAAAGAAGGTTTTTATAGATCAAATTTCCCTTATTTACCCTTAATTATTGCTTAGATTTCTCCTCCATTTAAATTTTTGAATTTAGATTAAGGCTCAATCTTTTTTTCAATCAAATAGCATCTTCAGAACGTATCCTACAAATATAAACAAAATACTAAGTTTTGAACATATTAAAATAAAATTATGGAAGATTTAGAATGCTAAAATCTAATGCCAAATTATGGTATATCAAATCCCTAAGCAATTGAGAAACTAATAAAACAAGGTAGCCAAATAGTTTTTACCAAACCACTTTTCATAAGATTAAACTATACACACTCCTTAAAACTTAGACTGAAAAAGAGTTAAGCATCAACACACATCAAAGTTGATTTTCATCAAAAAATATGAGTGGAGACAATTAAAGACAATCTCAATCAAAAGTACAAATAAATCCTGATGAATTTCCTCATATTGTTCGCTCTTTCACATAAGTCTTTAGGCTTATGTTTTTACTCTCAAACTATTTTTATAAGGAATATACAACTATAAATTTTTACATACACCAAACATCTTTCACCATGAACACATGAAGGCATATATCAAAAGGGATTTTATTAAATGGTTGTAATGGGGCTTGGGTTAATGGTTGAAGAGGGAGAATTGTAGGCTAAAAATTACACATATTTAATAAGGCATTCAAACAAAGTGTAAGGCTAAGAATGTGAATACGACCAAGTACTCATCTATGAATATATTATGGCTACAAAAAAGAGGGATTTTAAAGGTATCCAAATGATGTGGGTTTAAAACACAAAGAAGAGGGATTTTAAAATGACTCAAAGGGGCTAAACTAAAGACAATTAAGTAAGGTGGCTTTTAAGTTAAGTGGCTAAAATATGGAAGGCCTTTATCATATTCGAGTCTCATGCAATCATAATGATTCAAGTTGGTTCAATGCAAGTTCTAAAGGTATCCAAATGACAGAGAATCATATGCCAAAAACAATGGATAGACTTAAGATGTTTCTGTCTTTGAAGTCTCAAGTACTCATAAGTTTCAAATAAATTCACCTAATCCTCATGCTGTACTTCATTAATCAATTGCCTCTCTTTATCTAAGTGCATACCGTTAACTATTTCAATTTATCAAAGTGTTTAGCTTTGATATTAATCAGATTAAGTCTTAGTTTGCATACATAGTCCAATTCATTCAAAACAGTTTAATGAAAATATCTTTGGCAAATCTTATTTCTTCAATTTCCAAAAGCACTAATTAAAAATAAGAATTGAAAAGAGAATGTTCAAACAACCTAAAAAAACTATAAAAAATATCACAAATTAGCACACCCCACACATATTTAAAATATTGCCCCTAATGTTGAACAATAAAGAACAAAATATAGAAAAAAGGAAATGAAATAGAGAAGAAAAAGAAAATACCCTGTTTTTCTCTTTATTTTGGATGGAAAGTTTTTCAATGATGCATAGTAGGTGGGTCTAGTTCAGGTGTTGGTTGTTCCTCGGTGGTTCATTGAGGCATGGTTTATGTGGCAAATGTATGAAAAAAAGGGGATTTTAGAATTTTTTGGGTCAGACATAGTTGTTCCTCAAATGTTCCTTAATGTATTGCACTTACACATAGTTGCAGAGACTTGCATGATCTGGGTACACAAGCATGTCCATATTTAGATAGGCATGCCCTTCATCTCCACACATTTACAGTTAGTTATATGGCCCTACTACACGACTGTGTATATTTTGACACGAGTGTTTCCTTTTTCACACAGTCATGTCCTTTAAGGCATCTTGGATCCCTTGGTTTTCTTTCTTTATTCCATCTAAATTACACCCCTTTTTGGTCCCAAAGGCAAGTAAAACCTTAAAATTTGAAAGAAAATCCAAATATGAATTAAATTAAGCAGAAGGAAAGATAAATTTAAATTGCCTCTTAAGAGCACTTTTATTTAATGTGGTTAGCTTGATAGTGCAATCGCTCATCCGTTAGGACTAGTTTCTTCCGTCTTAAAAATATCCTACACTAATGAATCAATGAGACCAATTGAAAATACATGATAATGCATATTAGGAGATTTGATTATATTATGGTTTTGAAATTTCATCACATCCCCATTAAACTATATTGTTAAAGCTCTATTATGCATATCAATTTTTGTCCTTTCCATTTTCATAAACGACCTCCCTAACAAACCCTGTGCTGATTGGTCATTATTTTCCATATCCTAAACATAGAAGTTAGTAAGAAAAATCAATTTGTCTTTAACATACATAATAGGATTTAAAGAAACCAAGGGTGAATTAGAAGAATAAATCAAGCAATTTATAATAAAAAGGCTTGAAGTTTCTAGTATTTTCAAGAATGGGGCAACAATGGAAGAAACCACCAAAGAAAATATAAAGAAATTCTTACTCCAACACTTAAACATTTTTGTATGGAGTTTAATCCACTTATATGGAATAAGCAGGGAGATAATTCTCCATAAACTAAATATTTATCCCTCTTCAAAGTTATAAGAAAAAGAAGAAATTTCAAAATGGAAAGACAACATGCCATATAAGAGGAAGTGACCAAAATCTTATACTATACTTTGTTAAAGAAGTCCACTACCTTGAGTGATTTATTAATCTGGTCATGGTCAAGAAAGCAAATGGGAAGTGGAGGATGTGCAAAGACTTCACTGATATGAATATGAATGCTTAAAGGTAGCTACCTTTTGCCAAAGATAGATCATTTTTTGGATATTACTTCAAACTATCAAATCTTAAGTTTCATGCATGTCTACTATAGGTATAACCAAATCAAGATGAATGAGGCAGAAGAGGAAGGACATCCTTCATCACATATAAAGGCATCTATTGTTATAAAATCATGATTTTTTTTTGTTTAACAAATGCAGGATCAATATACCAAAAGTTAGTAGTCTTGGTCTTTCACAAATAACTAAAGGGAAATATGTAAGCATATGTTGACCATATTATTATGAAAAGAAAAAATTGGATTAAATTATATTGTTGGCTTGAAAGAATACAACTTATAAAAGTACGATAAAAAATTAAACTCGGTAAAGTATAAATTTAGTATAAGGCAGACAAGTTCCTCTATTCATGGTCACCCCTTAGAGGGATAGACGCTAATACAAAAAAATTTGAAGCTATTTTACACATGGAAGCAGGTAGAAATCTAAAAGAAAAATGCAAAGGTTGATAGGCAAAGTAGCAAGCTTATCAAGGTTCTTCTTAAGATATGACAACCAATACTTGTTATTTTCTCAAAATACTCTAAAATTCTAAAAGAGTTTTGAGTGAATCTAAGATTTTCAATAGGACTTTAAACAATTAAAGAATTATTTCAAGAGACTATTGTTATTATCAACCCACACCTTAAAGAAACATTATTTCACTATATAGTTTTTTAGATATGATCTTAGCACTATTCTAATCAAAGAAGAAGATAACACCCAAAAGCCAATATATTATGTAAGCAAGATATTACAGGTCCAAAGCTAAATTGTTTAGACTGAAAAATCAATATACATGCTACTTATTAGCATAAAGAAGTTAAGGTCTTATTTTTAGGCTCACATCATCAACGTATGCATAGATCTTTCATTAAGGCAACTGCTTTACAAACCAAATAGATCAAGAAGATTTCTGAGATGGTTTATTGAGTTAGGAGAGTTTGATATCAAGTACATCTTAAAAATTGCTTTAAAATCAAGTCATATCATATTTTATACTTGAGATGTAAAAACTCCTAAATGAACATAATAAGCCCTATAATAACCCTACACTCAATAATAAACACCTAAAATGGAAATATATGTGAATAATATAGCTAAAGAAAAGGGTTGGATTATCTTTGTTAGAATCACCCCAACCTTTAGGTAGTTATTTTTGTAGACCTCTAGACTTGAGATTAATCTAACAAATGTACCTTAAATTTGATTTACTTAAAAAATTTTAGATCTTGTTATTTACCAGAAGTAATAATTAGGGTATGATTAAATATTAGTTTAAATATCTTCTTATTTAGTAAAAATATGTTGGTACTGGATTTAAGTTGCACATATTAATTAAATGATTTTCTCTACATTGATATTAATAAAATAAAAAAAATATCTTATCTGTTTTAAAAGAATTTGAATCTTAAAAGTTTATGTGATAAACATGTATATTCACGAAGATTTAAACTCCCTTTAATAATTAGTACTAAAAATATATATACTTATATTGACAAACTTACAATACATAAAACAAAAGTAACAATAGTCAACTATAGGCGAGTGGGTTATAATAAGTGTGATTTAACTTCTTTTAAAATAAAAATATGTTTAATTCTTAATATCAATATAATCATACGATTATTATTAAAAATAATATAATACTAAATAAAAAATATAGAGAAATTTATTTTATGAATTAACTGAATAAATAATTTTATTTTAATATTATATATGATATATTTATAATAATGTTATATTTATAAGAATTATTATAATCGTGGTTAAAATAAAATAATAATTTTCAAGTCAAATTGCACATGTCATTGGTAATTAAATCGTCCAATTTTCCCTCCCAAAAATAGTTTCATTACCTATATTCGGTGATAGGCCCCTCTCCTGAAACGACTAGACGGCCTGCCCAGCACCCCACGGTGGCTCTCCATTCGATATCTGATCCAACTGGAAAGTTCCTGTGAAGCTAAGACTATTGCCCTTTTAATGAAAAGCCTTAACTCAATATTAAGAAATATAAACTGTGAAGTTTTTTTTTCAAATCATTTTATTAAAAATTTCGGCAACATAACGGCTACATTTTTTATATTTCCAAAATTTTTGAAGCCCTTAAAAATGTTCAAAACACTTCTAAATTCATACCAAATTCTCCACTACAGATTTTGGACTTCAAGTCCACTCACAAGCAATCTCAAACAATTAAATCAATTAATTTTAAAAAGGCTAAAACATATTCATGCATTTAGTTTAAAAACGTTTATATACATGCATTCTTTATACAAAAATACATTCAAAACATATTCATAGATATGCAATAGTTCCCAAAAATATATTTACAAGGCAATAATGCCTACATAGTAACACGTGACGAAGCTAACTATTCGTGAGATGGAGTCCCTGCTGTTGAAGCCCCTGAGTGTACACTTGGGAGGTTTTATTTTAAAAACAGAAAATAGAGTATGATCTAAACGAGCTCAGTAAATGTTATAATTTCTAGTCAAATCATATTTAACAATTTAAACCTCCCTAAAATAAATTCATTTCATTTCGTATAATAAAATACTACTATAAAACACATAGGTTTCCTGAAACCAAATTTCTCAAATTACTTTTAAAATAAATAGTGACAACATTATTATTGTCATGAATTTTCTTACAGAACATAGCCTACTATTAATTTCTTTACCGTATAGTATCCTAGGCATAAAGTCACGGAGTTGGTTCTACATCGCTTACCCGCGATTGGTTAATCACTAATTACAAAGTTGGTTCTAGATCGCTTACCTGCACTAGGTTAACTGCTATACATCGATAGTTATGGAGTTGATTTTACATCACTTGCCCATATATGCAGAGGGCAACACAAATACTTTGCTAACTGACTCATTGTCTCTTGCTTTTTCCGCTAATAACCCTAAACGCCCCTCGGTCACTGCCATACACGATTGGAATTATGGGAGGGTTTTATATTAATAAAAAGCAACTCCTACATTTACAACTCATATTACTTTTGAAATAAATTATAGGAGGGTTTTATATTAATAACAATAATAATAAAATTCATAATTATACAATTTAATGCATAATTTAAAATCACATATCATCAATTCTTTTGCAAAAAATTTATTCATATAAAACAATTAAAATATACTAACAGTTTTGCAAATTTATTGCCAAGCACACTCATGCGTTCTGTGCTTCTCATTTACTTACACAAATCGCATTTCACTTACGCATTTATTTCCAAATTCGGGAATAAAGCATTAAAACTATATTTTCGGTTTAACCGAATTCGAGATTAATATTTAATCGCATAACACGTACTCTAATCGTATTTCTACTTTAACTTATGTAAGCTAATCTATTGTTCTCCATTTTAAAATCTAACTTCGAAAATTACTTAAATACCTTCTTTTTACCCATTCTAACTTATCAATTTCTTCAAAACACTATCTCACCCAATTAATTCACCATATGGACGAATATGTAATGCTATTAATGCGAACTTTTTTCCATTTAATTTTTCACAATAACAACCTTAAAATTCCAACTTATTTACACCATAACCATAATCAAATTTAAACAACTCACACCAATAACTACATTTCTCTTAACGTTGAATTACCTTCACCACACGTATATATATTATCAATTCATTTTCTTTCAAATTTTTCAACACAATTCACCTAAGATCCATGTCAAGCATCATCCAAATACATCAAACTAAAAATTACAATTTTTCTCCAACAATTTTCTAGCCTTGCCAAATTGATACACCTCAATTATTGTACCATTTTCTTAACATATCATATCACAAATACATGTTTTAAAACCTATAACATTATTCAATTAACATAATATCATCCCTAACCATTTAACCACAAAAATCCTCAAACTTACGTAAACTTCACCTAGTCCAAATTCATATTTAAGCCACTAATCAATTTTATTTTTTATTTTTAACACACTAATTAGCTTCTTACATATATGAATTGAAGTCCAAACACATAAAATGAAATCAACCCAATTTTTAATCACAAAACCCTAACCTTTACCAATTCATTCAAGTTTGATCTTTTGGTTTGCTCTCTTACTTTCAACTCTTAAATGCTTCCAAGCTTATTATCTTCTTTATGGCAAGTCAAAAACCACTATTGACTTTAAATAAATCCATTCCACCGAAAACCCACAAAACTAGTGGCTTAAGCTAGAAAAACATACCATTTTTTCTTTCAATCTCTTGGGTAATTGATAAGCACTTAGACTTGATAAAGATTTCTTCAAATCATACTCAAAATAGAAAAAAGACAACTGTCATCTTCTTCCTCTTCTCCTTGGCCGAATGTCACCTTGGCTTCTCTTTTTTTCTTTTTCGTTTTTGCTCTTATGGTTAACCCACAAAAATGAAGCAATTAATGACTTAATCTTACTTTTTATACTCTCCACTAATGGATACACATGTCATTTCCTCATTTGTCATCTCTAATAACTTATCACCATGTAATTAATAATTCTTAACCCTTAAGAAATCCTCTAAATGGTAATTAAATGTGATTCATTAATCTACTAATATTATTTTATACAAAAGACCAAATTGCCCTTTAATTAATTTAATTCATCAATTGACCGAATTAAATTCTGAAAATATTCCACAACTGTCTTATCATTAAATTGACCATGAAATACTCTAATTAAAGTCAATACTTATTGATTGAATGTTTTAAAAAAACTCGAATGAGTTTAAAAATCATCAATACTCATTATTTTTCGAAAAGGACATTTTACTCCTAAATTTTCGAAACTCTTGAAATCTATTCGATCGGACTTATTTTTAATCCAATTTATTTTGGACATTTTAAATTTTTTTAAAGTTGGGTCCCTAAAAATTACTACTCAAGCAGAAATATTATCCATCGAAAAAAAATATATATTTAAATAAAAGGAAAGGTTGGCGGCTTTACATTTTGTGTACAAATAATCAATGCCTGATCAGAATGCAACACGAATTTGTGTTGGATACAGCAAACTGATCATCCAACGTTCGTCCTATTTCCCATTTGCTCGAACAGTAATTTCATGCCATTAGAAGTTTGGAACAGTAACTTAATGCTACCATCCGTTGCGATAATGTAGGGACGGTTGTATTTACATCCAGTTTGACAATTTTTTTTTATTAAAGGGGGGAGGGGGCATATAATTCAAGCAAACATATCAAAAATTCGTATACATATTTCACGTCTAAATACGTATGTCCATGCCAAAA
>JAOQMM010173345.1:1466-38208 GCA_027563515.1 Erythroxylum platyclados | reverse complement strand
TTCCAGAGAGCGAGCTGGAAGAGTGCGCTTGTCCGCAATGCACAAGCTAGCAGAGCTGCCGCCTCGTCGCAGAGAGGACCATCTTCGCAATGCCAAACTCCTGAACGAGTCTGCGCATTTTCGCAATTGCGATAGGCCGATTGCCCTGTGCGACCGCTGCCTACCCATCTATATGAAAAGAATCGAGGAAGCAAGAGACTACGGAAGCATGTAAGTGATTGACCTCAGCAAATATCTAGGAGAAAACTCTGATGGATTTCTACAAGCACAACTCGTTCGGTCTGTACATCACGATCGACGGCAAGCCCGCCATGAAGTGCAAGTGCGGGAAGATCTACGTGACTCGGTCCCGCAAGCAGCAGGACATCATCGCAGCGCACAAGCTCCACGCGCCGGTTCTTGTCGTGCCCACTCGCTCGATGGCGGGTGCTCGATGAAGCTGAAGAAGTTCAAGTTCTCACGGGCTTCTCGTCTCGTGCAGTTCCCTCTGCTCGGCATGATTGTCGCCGTGCAAGGGCCTGTCTTCGGACGTCCGCAAGCGTTCTACAAGTACAACGACGGATATTCTGCGTTCCGCGACTTTGGTCCAGTGCGCATCTACCGTCACTTCTGGCGAGAGGGCAAGTGATGCAGCAACAGCAGTTTGAGCAAGTCTTCGAGTCTCAGGTGCAGCGTTCACGCGATATCCTGGTCGAGAAAGCCAAGCAGTACGCTTCTGACAAGGATCGTCTGGCGAACTTTAAGGCGGCTGCGGCTCTGCAGGGGATCACTCCTCAGGCAGCGCTGGCAGGCATGATGGCGAAGCACAGCTACTCCGTCTATGCCATGGCGCACTCCGACAAGGAGTTCACGGCTGAAGAGTGGAATGAGAAGATTACGGATCACGTGAACTATCTTATTCTGCTGCAAGCGGTCCTCGAGGAGCAGCGGTCGGATGCGAATGCTGAGGCCATTAGTGTTGGCTTCGACTATCTTCGCCAGCAGCGTGAGGCCGGTTTCGAGAGCAAGCCGACAAGTGTTGAGCGAGTAACCTTCGACAAGGTTGGATCTGCTGAAGATGCTTATGCAACACTCGACCAGAGCATTCGTAGCCGCGGTTACGCAACGGTCGCAGAGCTTGTAAATCGGTCGGATGATAAAACCGTTTTTGCAACGTTGAATGACAAATTGTGGGGATGGCGAGTGCTATTTTCAGGTACCGTCGAGTCCACTGGTGACAAGCAGAAAACGTACTACCTTAAGCTTCCCGAGCCCGTCTACCTCGGTGAAGTCTAACCGTACCACATCAAAATAGGAGTAAATCTGATGAAGAAGTTTTTTCTCGGCACCATGGCCGGGCTTGCACTCTACAAGATCGTGCGGAGCAAGGCGGTTGCCAATCGAATCAGGACTCACGTTTCGAAGTTCGGAAGGGTCTTGACCGACGCAGTCATCGAGAAGATTATCGATCGAGCCGTTAAAAACGGTATGACCGATGAGGAGTTCGAGACCTTTATGCGCATCCTTACGAAGGCCGTTCAGTGACGAACACTCGTCGCGAGCCGGTTCCGCGTATTCCTCCGGTCAAATCCAAGACTCGGAGCACCGCTCACCTGCCGGGTGAGTTCCCGTTTACCGAGGTGCCGAAGTCCGGTCCTCGACCCACCACCGCGAATATTCACACGAAGGACACCACTACCATGGCGAACGCTGCCAGCAAGTTCAAGCGACTCATCATCGACAACCAGACCGTCATCAAGCGCAAGCTCCTCGTCGGAGCGGGTGCGGCGGCGGGGCTTATCATCACGGGCGCTCTCGTCGAGCTTGTCAACCGGCCAAATAAGCCGCTGATCGAGCGTGTCGTGATCATCCGTGAGGACGAGGACCCCAGCTCCGAGCCGATCGAGCCGTGAAAAACTGGCTTATCCTTGGCAAGGTATTCGACAACTGGCAGGTTCTTGATTTAATGGGCACTCTTGAAGCCGCTCGTAACATCGAGAAGTTAGTTCAGCAGTACCATCCGGGCATGGAGACCATCGTTCTCAATATTGAGAGCGCCGCCTGATGCGTGAGTGGGATATAGAGCATCTGGATCGTCTTCAGTCTCTATATCCCGCTCACGTCCGTCCGGCGCCAAAGTCGGCTGACATCGAGCGGGGTAATCAGACACCAAACATCGTACCAATCATCAAATATCGATTCGGCATCCTTGGGCGGATGTTCGATCTCATCAAAACCAAGTATTGATTCGGGGGGAATCACAATGAGCACTACATCCACGCTCGAGCGTATCGACATGGTTCGGGGAAGCAAGTCGTACAAGGACACGTTCGGGAAGCCGCCTCGGCACCTCTCGGACCAGGTCGAGGTCGAGAGGCCGTTCACGCTGGCAGATCTGAAGCGTGAGCCGCGTCACCGCAAGCCCGACTCAAGGCCGAAGCACCGGCTCTGGGACATCGAGCAGCACTGACCATAACAGAACAATGAAGACCATCACCACGATGCAAGCGGCGCTGATTCTGGCGTTCGGACTCCTCATCGGCTCTGCTCTCGGCATCATCAATCAGCCGAGTGTGGAGACGCACACCTACGTCAAGACCGTTCCCGTTCCGGGGCCGACCGTGACAAAGATCGTTGACCGTACTTCTGACCGGCTGCCCGATGCGTGCCTGATGAAGTTCGACGACCTCGATCTGGGTTTCTCGTACACGTCAAAGATGTCGGATCGCTATACCAAGGCCTACGACAAGATCAACGCGTATGACTGGTATGAGGCTAAGCAGGCGCTGAAGAGCATCAAGAAGGTTACGAGGAAGTTCACCAAGCTGGACGCGGATTACGCAGAGATGCAGACGCTCTGCCATCGCGTCCAGAACACCACTATTACCGAGTAGTTCAAAATAGCAGTACCTCAGCAAACACACAAGTAGAAAGAGAACCATGAACACCACCAAGAAGCACCCTTTCGATATTCTCAAGGAGAAGGGTCTGTTCGTTCCCATGATCGTCGCTGTCGCAGCGCTGCTCGTGGGCCTGCTCGTCGGCATCAACGTGAACGGATCCAGCACGAAGACTGTCGCGGCAAAAGCGACTCCTGCGCCCACCGTGACCGTTACGGCAGAGCCCATCGCCGCTGAACCCACGAATGTCGTTCCGCAGGAGTGCCTTGACGCGCTTGACAACGCTGATGAGGGCTTCAGCATTGCGGGTGACATGCTCGGCAAGTACAGCGACGGCCTCAGTCAGATCACGAGTAACGAGCTCACTGAAGCGTACGCCACCATCCGTGACATCAATAAGCTGAACGAGCAGCTGGACAGCGTCTCTCCGGACTACGTCAGCAACAAGGAGCTGTGCCGCGCGTACGGCTCTGCTTCAAGCAGTTAGCCAAAAATTCCCGGGGGAGTATTTCCAGAACAAGTCGCTAATGACCAAGCGATATTACTGTTCTGGTCACTCTTAAACGACCTGATGAACAGGTGCCCCGGGACTGCCACTTACAAGAAAGAGAACTATATTCATGATCAAGAAGACCATCACCTACGTCGACTTCAACGGCGACGAGCGCACTGACGACTTCTACTTCAACCTGACCAAGGCTGAGATGATCGAGATGGAGCTGTCCGGCCCCAACAATTCGTTCCGTGATTCCATGCAGAAGATCATCGACTCGCAGAACGGTCGGATCATCATGCAGGAGTTCAAGAAGCTCCTCGGCAAGGCGTACGGTGAGCGTAGCGAGGACGGTCGACTGTTCCGAAAGTCGCCTGAGATCACGGCGAACTTCGAGGGTTCTGGTGCCTACGACGTGTTCTTCACCGAGCTGGTAACGGACGCGGATGCTGCTTCCGAGTGGATTCGAGGTATTGTGCCGAAGGATATGAACAGCATTACGCCTTCTCAGGGTAAGTCGCCGTCCGAGACCGCTCGTGAGCGCAGTGAGGCTGCTATGCAGGGACATCGTGCTCCTGCTCAGCCTGAGCCGAAGACCGTTCAGGCGCCTGCTGAGGTCGAGGAGCCCGCTGCCGCGAAGCCTCTGACCGAGGACGAGATCGACGCGCTCGACGTGCCGGATTCGGTCAAGGCTCGTCTGCGCGCACAGCAGTAACTTCTATGGGGATATTCCCTGGTAGTGGACTTGGTTCTCACCCACTGCCGCGGAGGGATATTTTAAACGACCGCTAAGACTTTAGGGCGTGGTACCTCTGAAGTCGATTGTAAAGGTGCCCAACCTCAAATGAGGGCGGATAGTGTGTCACAGTATGACGTTTCAAGCACTATCCGCCCTCATTTCAACTTGTTATTTGGAGACCACTAGCATGACTAATTCTATTACGGATGTCCTTGACCAGAACGAACACCTCCTTCACAAGATCCGTGATGCGCAAGAGCGATATATTCTCGCGTTCTTTGGCTCCGAGGAGGCTGCAAAGCAGAACGCGCACCTATATGTGTTCGAAGAGAAGACTGAGTTGATATTCGAGCATGATACGAATACGTACCGTGCGGTGTCTGAGTATCACCTACGGAAGAAGACAGAAAAGGAACTCGCAGAAATTACATAGCCTATAATGAGTAGTATCGCCACCACTACTTAGAACAATGCAACACTGCTGACAGTGCCAACATCGTTCTTATTCTTTCTTTGTACCACCAAACCGAAAGAGAACCATTATGACCACGCTCAAGACCCGCTCTGGGCTCTCTATCAACTTCAACAAGGCTAACAAGAATTGGTCCGACGTGTATGAGTATAATCTCATCACGATTCGGTCCGCAGAGATCTATGCAAACGATCTTCTGATTGCCCGAGGACACGTTTTCCTCAACGAGGTCTTCGATCTCCTCGGCGTTCAGCGTACTCAGTCCGGTCAATGCTACGGCTGGACTTTTACACCGGACGGTACGGCAGAGATCCTGTTCGAAATCGAACAGATCGGTAAGGACGAGATCTGCATCTGGGTCAAGGTCCAGGGCGATATTCTCAATGTTCTGCCGCTGCGCTAACTCTCACTAATCCGAATCAAGAAGGAGAACAACTGATGCCCGCTCGACAGAAGGCTAAGCCTGCTGAGAACAAGTCCACGCCGGAGAAGGCGGTCAAGACTCTGAGCCCGAAGAAGCAGATCGAGGCCGACCACCTCGCGGGCAAGCACAAGGAGAACGACATCTCCGACTGCGCCTACTGTAACCGTCGGACGCTCCGCTACTTCAAGAAGCAGGCGGCCACAAAGCGGTACCTGCTGTCGAACCAGAAGTAAGTTCATAACCGGGGACAACCCTGAGTTTGTACGGATATTTACTCCCCCCGTGATCGTACAGGCGTTCGGAGGGTTGTCTTAAACGACAGCCGACCCCCGCTAATGCGCCCGGTTATTTCTAGCAATGGCAAGTATTCGGTCTACGGCCCTGTCACGGCCGGAACGATGAACGTCGCCGTAGGGTCCTCAGTGGAATGGGACGAGTCGGCATTTTATCAATTCACAATCAAAGGAGAAGTCATGAGTAACCGTCAGGCCCGTATCGCTCGCAAGAACGCTCAGCGTGAGGGCACCGAGGTGTTCGTTCACGTCAAGCCTACGCGTCGTTCGCTGCTGCCGCTGATGAACTACCCGCGTCCGATGGCTGGTCAGGAGAATCCTCCCGGCTCCGGCATTCGTGCCAAGAACCGTCGCAAGCGGCTCTACGGCGAGAACGCGTAAACCTCGCAGGTTTTACACGGCCTATAACGAGAGCTACCATACGCTCTCTTCTTTGTCCGATATTCCTACCCACAACAATCCGAAAGGAGCAACTCACATGAGTGCTCTCAGCATTTTTAAGTCCAGTGCAGAACTGCTCGTCTCGCTCGGCTCGGGCGCCGTGGTCGGTAACGCGATCAAGATGTCTCTGCCTCCGCAGGCGAACAAGCTCAACAAGATCACCATCGCGATCGGCGGCTTCGTGCTGTCTGGTATGGTCGGCGAGGCGGCTGCGAAGTACGCGGTCAGCAACATCGACCAGGCTGTCGAGCAGTTCAAGACGGTGAAGAACGCCATCAACGTCAACAAGACGGATGACGGCTTCGAGGTCAAGGTCGAGGATCCCAACTCCTGACCTGATCCCGAAGTCAAGAAATAGGAGGCCGAAACATGGCCTTCTATTTTTCAGTCATTCCAAGGAGATATTCATGCGTTCGTACAAGTTCACCTTCAACGGCAAGACAAAGATCATTCAGGGCCTCAACATGGAGGATGCAAAGCATAAGTTCCAGGAGAGGTTCGGGTTCTGGCCGAGTGAAGAACTTGTCGAAGTAGAAATCACCACAATTCGACCAGTAGGATCATCATGAGAGTCACATATTCGTACGATACGCGGCCGACGAAGCGGTATGGCTTTCTCCATCTGCTGTTCGACCTGTTCATGACCTTTATCACAGGAGGCCTCTGGCTTATTTATCTGCTTATCCGCTTTCTGCGGACCCACTAGAGACTACAAAGGAAGAGATATTCATGTCTGACGACACCAGTATGCAGGTCAGTGACGGCGCCAACGGGGATCGCGTCGTCCGCGTCAACACTCCCTCGAATTCGAACCGCTCTAGGGACGCCCGCGCACAACGTCCCGCAGCAGAAAAGCGCCCGGAGAAGAAGGTCGAGAAGGTTGTCACTGGTGAGGTGACACAGCGCAAGAAAGGTCTCGGCCGCAAGATCGCGGACACGTTCACGGGGGAAAACATGAAGTCGGTCGGCCAGTATATTCTGCAGGAAATTGTCGTTCCGCAGATCAAGACGCTGATCTCTGACGCGGTCAGCCAGGGTGTCGACCGCACGATGTGGGGCGATAGCCGTCGCTCGAGTTCCAGCACGCGCACTTACGGCTCGGGAATGCGGACCAACTACAACAGCCAGTACAACAACTACGGGGGTAATCGGTACAACAACTCGCCTGCCGGTCGTGCTGGTCAGCCGGATGGTCCACAGCAGAGGACTCGAGGATCAAGGGATCTCGGCGATATCGTACTCGAGAACCGAGGCGAAGCGGACTACGTACTTGAGTCGATGAGCAATCTAATCGATCAGTATCAGTCCGTCACGGTCTCGGACTTTTATGACCTTGTCGGTATCACCGGTGAGTTCACGGACGAAAAGTTCGGCTGGTACGATATTCGTGATGCTCGCATCCGCCGCGTGAGTCGTGGCTGGCTGCTCGAACTGCCGAGGCCGGTGTCGATCGATGGCTGAGCAGACCGATGAATATATTCCGCCGCCTCCGGCACTCGATCAAGAGCGGTATCGCACGGAGTTGAAGATCGAGCTCGATAATCTCCAACTCGCGCAGGTCATGTTCCCGACCGAGTACAAGCAGCGGCGAATCAACATCATCAAGGATCGACTTGGCATTCCGATCGACTGAGTTGATGCGCAACAGTATTTCGGTTGTATACCAAGGCGACTGGGCGGATCGAGTAGCCAAGATGTCGGACGCTCAAGTCGCTGCGGTATACAACCGCATGCTCAGCAATGGGCAACTCACTACATATTCACAGCAACACAAGGAGAAGAAACTCTGATGGATATTACTAAGCCTATCCGCACCTTCGCAAAGAGTCCGCAGGGCCGAACTCTGACGCTGAAGAGCGCGAAGCTCTTTCGTCCGGTCACCACAATCGCGCACCGGCACGGTCCGGAGATCCTGACCGGTACTGGCATCCTCGGCGGTCTAGGCACTGTCGTACTCGCTTCTCGGGCAACGCTGCGACTCGAGGCGATCGTCGACGCCACGCGTGAGCGCATCGAGTATGCTGCAACGCCCAAGGAGGCCAACCGAGCACGTCTCGACGGTATTCTGGCAATCGGTAAGCTCTATGCACCTGCTGCCACGCTCGGTGTTGCCTCAACCGGTGCGATTCTGGCGGCTCATGGCATCATGCAGCGCAGGAATGTGGCGCTGGTGGCGGCCTACAAGGCGATTGAGACGAGCTTCGCTGAGTACCGCAAGCGCGTGGTCGAAACCTATGGCGAGGACGTTGACAAGGACTTCAGCTACGGGTTTAAGGATATCGAGCGGAAGAACAAGGATGGCGAGAAGGAGACGATCACAACGGTCGCCTCGAAGAACGCCAATCCGTATGCTCGGTTCTTTGACGAGAGCAGCACGGAGTGGTCCAAGACCGCTGAGTACAACCTCGCGTTCCTGCTCGGCAAGCAGGCGTATGCAAACCAGCTGCTCGAGGCGCAGGGATATCTGTTCCTGAACGACGTCTACAAGGAGTTGGGCATCGAGCCGAGTGTGGTCGGTCAGGTCACTGGCTGGCTGAGCGCTGCTCGGACTGAAAACGGTGACGGCTATGTCGACTTCGGCATCTTTGACCTGAACAGTCAGGAGAAGCGGAACTTCGTCAATGGTCACGAGCGCAACATCCTGCTCGACTTCAACGTCGACGGGAATATTCTCGATAAGATCTAGTGCGTAAGCACAACTCAAAACCAATTCGATGGTGGCATTTCCTGCGCCGTCTGCGATGTCCGCATGTCCATGTCGAGGGCATATTTGGTGATGAGATTAATGCAATGGGCGGGGTCCGTCTGGTCTGTCTTGACTGTAAGACATGGCTTGACGGCCCCGTTCAGATTGCTTTCGACAGGCAATATATTAACGAGCACCCACTAGTGATCTACAAGGGGAAAGACACTGATGAGCAACGAGAACGCGCCCAAGCCGAAGCCGCCGGTGAAGCGGGCAGTTCCCAGTCCGAAGAAGAGTGACCCTATCAAGGAGGAGAAGCCGCAGTTTGTGCGTAAGCCGCACCTGACACAGCGACCGTTCAGCGATAACGCGCTGTTCGCAAAGCTTCGTGAGCAAGCTCAGCCCAACGCACCCAAGAACCCGCGCCGTGCAAAGAAGGAGACCGGAAAGTGAACAAGGATATTCTCAAAGCAGTCGGTCTCGTCTCTGCTGGTGTTGCCGCAGGTAGTACGTGCACGTATTTTGGTGTGCGGAAGCATCTCAAGAGTAAGTACGAGCAGATCGCAGACGATGAAGTCGCCTCGGTCAAGAGATCGTACGCTCTGCTGCGGAAGGAAGGCCCATATTCCGACCCTGCAACCGCGGTCAAGGCGTACGAAGGTCGTGTTCAGGATCTGAAGTACGCGGCTGCCGAGGCAACTATTGCCGCTGAGGAGCAGCAGGTCGAGAATGATATTCAGAAGACTGCCGATGAGAACAAGCAGGTCGTCAAGAACATCTTTGACTCTCAGCACGCCGACATGCTTGTCGATGCGCTAGAGCGTCAGGATGATTCGCAGGCGCAGCAGTTGCTCTCTATGCGGGAATCTGATCGGTTGGATAGTAACGACCCGGATTCGTATAACGATTCCGCCGATCGTGACCCGCACCAGCCTTACGTGATCTCACGAGAGCTATATTTCGATGAGGCGGATGAGTTTGAGAAGCTGTCGTTGATTTACTACGAGGGGGATATTACCCTCACTGACGACGCGGACAAGATTATTCGTGACATCGATGTCGCAATTGGTCAGCAGAACCTGTCGAAGTTTGGGCAGGACTCTGATGACGTGAACATCGTCTTTATTCGCAACGAGCGACTGCGTGTCGACTACGAGGTGACAAAGGACGAGCGTGAGTACACCGAGGTTGTGCTCGGAATTAAGTCTGATCCTGTGGAGGACGCGCGACGCATCCGGAGAATGAGGAACGATGAGTGACTAATGGAACGCTTGACGATCGATATTTTGAGTGGCTCTATTCCCATGTAGGGTCAATCAAGGATCGAAACCCCTCTCGATCGTATTGGTATTTGATCAAGCAGATGTACACTACGCCGTTTGAATGGTCGGTCCCCAACGACGACAATCGGTGCGAAGACGGGATGAATCTGCGTTTCGAGTTTCTCGACGAGGTCGGGATTCACGACGCTGATCCCGTATGGATGGGTCTGCAATGCTCAGTACTCGAGATGTTGATTGCGCTAGCCGACCGGGCGTGCTTTGAGTCTTCAGGCACGCCCGGCGACTGGTTCTGGCATATGGCACAGAATCTCAATCTAAAAGGGTTCACTGATAAAGTATACAGCACACTAATTGAACAAGAGGTAGCAGCATGTCTTGATAGACTTGTGTATCGGCGATATTCGTCGAATGGTGACGGCGGACTGTTCCCGCTTCGTCGACCAAGAAGAGATCAGCGGAACGTACAATTGTGGGACCAGCTCGCGGCCTACGTGCTCGAGAGTGATTTCATCGATCAAGGTCCCCATCCTTATTAAGCGGCAGGAGGTGTAATGGATTTCTATAACATTGTGGAGCGGACTAGCGGAAAAGGTAAGATCGATATTTTCCCAGACTTTCAGGTGAAGCGTTCGGACGACCTCATGGTCCGAGGCCGAGGCTTCTATGCAATCTGGGATGAGTCAATCAATCTCTGGTCGACCGATGAGTATCGTGTGCAGCAGCTCGTCGACGCTGATCTGTACCGATATTTGGACGAAGCGCTTGAGAAGCAGCCAGAGAATATTTATACGGTCAAGCCGATGGGAAACTTCTCGTCGAATAGCTGGCTCCAGTTCCGCAATTATCTGTCGCATATCTCTGACGATAGCGTACAGCTAGACGAATCCCTTACATTTAGTAACACCGAGGTCAAGAAGAGTGATCATGTCAGTAGGAGACTGCCATATCCTCTTGCCGAGGGTGATATCAGCGCATATGACGAAATGATGAGCGTCCTCTATGCGCCGGAAGAACGTGCAAAGATCGAATGGGCGATCGGCGCAATCGTGTCTGGTGACTCGAAGAATATCCAGAAGTTCCTGGTACTCTATGGGTCAGCAGGTACTGGTAAGTCCACCGTGCTGAACATCATTCAGAAGCTCTTTGAGGGCTACTACGCGACGTTCGAAGCCAAGGCACTGACCTCTTCCAATAATACATTCAGTACCGAAGCGTTCAAAGCAAATCCGCTCGTGGCTATTCAGCACGACGGGGACCTCAGTAGAATCGAAGACAACACGAAGTTGAACTCGATTATCTCGCACGAGGACATGACGATGAACGAAAAGTACAAGCCCAGTTATACCGCGCGGAGCAATGCCTTCTTGCTGATGGGTACGAACAAGCCGGTCAAGATCACTGATGCAAAGTCTGGCATCATTCGACGCTTGATCGACGTTCAGCCTACCGGTGAGAAGCTTGCTCCGCGTCGGTATCAGGCCCTCTACTCACAGATCGACTTCGAGTTGGGCGCTATTGCCTGGCATTGTCTTCAGGTCTATCGTGACATGGGTAAGGACTATTATTCTGGCTATCGTCCTGTTGAGATGATGTTGCAGACCGACGTGTTCTTCAACTTCATCGAGGATAATTACGACCTGTTCAAGTCGCAGGGCGGAGTATCGCTCAAACAGGCTCACGAGCTGTACAAGCAGTTCTGTGAAGAAAGTGAAATTGAGTTCCGCATGCCGCAGTACAAGCTGCGTGAGGAATTGAAGAATTACTTTGGCTCGTTCGAAGAGCGCATCGAGATTGATGGCAACCGCATCAGGAGTTGGTACTCCGATTTCAAGGCGGATCACTTCAAGTCTCGCTCTGCCAAGGACACGGAGCCGAATGTGTTCTCGCTGGTCATGGACGATGACGAGTCGTTATTTGATCGTGACATGTGGAAACAGCCCGCTCAGTATGCAAACGCTGACGGTACGCCGCTTGTGGCTTGGGCTGATGTCGCGAGTAAGTTGGGCGATATTGACACGACTCGCCTGCACTACGTCAAGGTTCCCGAGAACCATATTGTCATCGACTTCGACCTGACTGATGAGAACGGAGAGAAGTCCGCTGAACGCAACCTTGAAGCCGCAAGCCAGTGGCCTTCGACCTACGCCGAGTTCAGCAAGTCCGGTCATGGTATCCATCTGCACTACAATTATCAGGGGGACGCGTCTGAACTGAGCCGTATTTATGAGGACGGCATTGAAATCAAGGTATTCACCGGCAACTCGTCTTTGCGACGTCGTCTCAGCAAGTGTAACAACGTGCCAGTTGCAAATATTAGCAGTGGGCTGCCGCTAAAGGAGAAGAAAGTGATTAATCAAGACGCGATCAAGAGCGAGAAGGCTCTGCGGGACCTGATCGGTCGCAATCTGCGGAAGGAGATCCATCCCGGTACCAAGCCGAGTATCGACTTCATCGCAAAGATCCTTGAGGACGCATATTCTCAAGGTTTGCAGTACGACGTCACCGACCTTCGACCGAAGATCATGGCGTTTGCCAACAACTCAACGAACAATGCGGCCTATTGTCTCAAGGTGATGATGGGTATGCAGTTCGCGAATAAGAAGGAGGCAATGGACGATGAAGGCCATGCTGTTGAGTGCAAGTGTACTGATTGCAATGATGCGGGGGATCAGCGCGTTGCTGTCTATGATGTTGAGGTCTTCCCGAACCTCTTCGTAGTCTGCTGGGCGTACGAAGACGCAACCGAGCCCAGCCAGGTGGTCAAGCTCATCAATCCGAAGCCGTCGGATATTGAGCCCATGCTGAGTCTCAAGCTGGTCGGCTTCAACAATCGTCAATACGATAACCATATTATGTATGCCGCGATGTTGGGATATTCGAACGAGCAGTTGTACCAGCTCAGTCAGAAAATCATCAACGAGTCCAAAGGCGGTGGTAACGCGAAGTTTGGCGAGGCTTACGACCTTTCGTACGCGGATATTTACGACTTCTCATCCAAGAAGCAGTCGCTCAAGAAGTTCGAGATCGAGCTCGGGCTGCCGCACGTCGAGAACGATCAGCCCTGGGACAAGCCGGTGCCCAAGGACAAGATCAAGAAGATCGTCGACTACTGTGCCAATGACGTGCTGGCGACCTCTGCTGTCTTCAAGGATCGACGTCAGGATTTCATTGCTCGTCAGATTCTCGCGGATCTGTCTGGATTGAGCGTTAACGCGTCGACACTGATGCATGCGTCTCGAATTATTTTCGGCAATGAGCGTCGTCCTCAGGGCGATTTCAACTACACGGATTTGTCCGAGATGTTCCCTGGCTACAAGTACGAGTTCGGAAAGTCCACCTATCGTGGTGAGATTACCGGAGAAGGCGGATATGTCTTTGGCAAGCCTGGCATGTATCGCAACGTGGGCTTGTTCGACGTCGCTTCCATGCACCCGACCAGCATCGAGCAGCTTGATCTGTTCGGGAAGTACACGCAGAACTACTCGGCCATCAAGGCTGCGCGTCTCGCTATTAAGCATGGTGACTACGACGGGGCACGTCAAATGTTCGGGGGAAAGCTGGCACCTTACCTGACTGATGAGGGTGAGGCCGAGAAGCTTTCGTATGCGCTGAAGATTGTGATCAACATTGTCTATGGTCTGACTTCGGCCAGATTCGACAATGCGTTCCGCGATCCTCGTAATGTGGACAATATCGTTGCCAAGCGTGGCGCGTTGTTCATGATCAACCTGAAGGAAGAGGTTGAGAAGCGAGGCTTCGAGGTCATTCACATCAAAACCGACTCGATCAAGATCCCGAACCCGACGCCGGATATTATTCAGTTCCTGACTGAGTACGGTAAAGAGTACGGATACGACTTCGAGTACGAGGCGCTGTACGAGCGGTTCTGCCTGGTCAATGATGCGGTCTATATTGCCAAGAAGGTCAAGGACCAGATCAAGGAGAACGATCCGCATAACGGCTGGACGGCGACGGGCGCACAGTTCGCTCACCCGTACGTATTTAAAAAACTATTCAGTCATGAGCCGATTGTCTTCAATGACCTGTGCGAGACCAAGACGGTAACGACATCCATGCATTTGGACTTTACCGAACTTGAGAAACCAATGGTGTTCGAGGACGGTATTAGACACTTTGTGGGACGAGCCGGGCAATTCACGCCGGTAAAAAACCGCGGAGGGCATTTGGTCCGAGAGAAGGATGGAAAGTTCCACGCAGTCGGTGGGACAAAAGATCACCTCTGGCTCGAGAGTAGCATGGTCAAGTCACTGGGCCTTGAGAACGATATCGACTACTCATACTTCAATAATCTGGTCGACGCCGCGTTGGCTCAGTTGCAGAAGTATGGTGATGCCGAAGAGTTCACAGAATGAGCGATGAAGTCAAGTCGGACATTGTCGAACTGACTCCTGCAACGTCTACGCTGCTCTATCACGCCTGGTATTGCGAGCAGTCGCGTATTCGGCACGAGGCTGAGTTCTGGTTTGAGCAGGCCGGAAGAGATAAGGTAAATCTGGCGCTTTGGCGGGATAAGGCCATTGCTCTTGGGGTACCGGAGGCTCAGGCTGATCGATTTATTTATTCGGGGCCTATGCCAAATGAATGAGTCAAGACCTGACGTGGAACTACCAAGTTTAATTTCAAAATACGAACCTGTCGTTCTCTATCCTCTCAACGAACGTTATGCTGAGCGAGATCGAATTCGGGAGGCTCAATGGAAGACTCGAATGGAGAAGCGTCGATATCGAGTGCATTATGAAACCAACAGGGGGTATGGTCCACGACGCTGGACTGGGTATTATAACTTCTATTGGCTGGCAAGGCTTGCTGCGTTTTGGTACAATATTCCAAGCAAGGCCGATCTGACTCATATTGAACTCGAGACCCGATGGTGATGGAAATTCCACTTACTCAGGGTCGGGTGGCCCTTGTTGATGACGAGGACTACCCGACCCTGAGTAAGTATAAATGGCATTATACGAATCAGGGTTACGCGCAGCGGTATATTCAAGCGACTAGGTCTTATATTCGTATGCACAATGATATTATGAACGGAGAGTTATGGGTCGATCATAAAAACGGCGATAAGCTTAACAATTGCCGATCTAATTTACGTTCAAAAGGACAGTCAACAAATGCTTATAATTGGGCTCGTAAACAAAGAAAGCTTCCACGTGGAGTATTTCCTAATCATAAGCGTTTTATGGCTAAAATGCGAATTAATTTTAGACAGGTATACATAGGCACTTACGATACACCCGAAGAAGCTTCTATGGCTTATCGGGAGGCGTCATTTCAACATCATGGTTTTTATCCGCCCGAATAGGAGGTGATAACCAATCCAAACTTTTCTTGTATCGCCGTCGTTTGCTGAGTCTGCAGCACTACTTGATACCAAGCGTTTGGGCAAAACAGCGTGTTGAGAATCTACAGATCCTCAAGGCATCGCTAATTCCGGGGTATGGCTGGTCTAACCATCCCGCGGTTCGAATGTGGCGGAATTATCTACCAGCATTTCTTGATTATCATTTGTTTTGTTGTCATGAATGGGTGGTTAATCGAGGATTTCAAGATACTTGTCAGCAGAAGTTTATTGATATTTACGAAGAGCACGGTGCATACAAAGGTTGTCAAGACGATCCACCCTGGCTTCGAAATCGATATTTCTTTCGTACGCATCAATCAAATTTAATACGTAAAGATCCATTTTTCTACGGACCAAAATTCCCAGGGGTGCCACCAGATCTCGAGTACTGGTGGCCTGTACTGTAAGGGGCAGTATAGTGGAGTTGATTGACGATGCGTATCAGGAAGCGCAGCACGTCAAGAGAATTGCAGAGAAATACGAGGGCGAAGTCGACTACTGGCGACTTGTTCTCGGTTTACTAGGGGAAGAACGACAGGGCGCAGATCCAAAGCGATATGCCCGCGAAGAGAAGCGCATACGAAAAACTATTCGTAAGAACGCAAAGTTGGCTCGTCGGGTGAATCGAATTTATAATCGGCTCATGCGTCGATATTTGAAAAGAAAGAGGGGGTAATGGGCGAGGAAGCAAACATCTTTAGCGACGACAACACGGTGCCGGTCAAGGTCGTTGTCGACGGTAAAGAAATTACGGTGGGGCAAGCCAAGTTAGTTCCCGGACCTGACGGCATTGTTCACGTTGACATGGATCTGAAGACCGATGATCCGAGTGATGTGATCGATCTATTCGGTAACGGCATCACGGGATATCCTATGAAGGTCGAGGCTGAAGTACCACTCTCTCGACCTGCACATCGGAAGTCGGAAGCGGATATTCAGCGTCAACTAGGCCTTGAGCCGCACGAACATACTCCTCGGCAGCATCGGGATATGAAGCCTCCGTGGTGTAACGAATGCATGTTGACTGCCGACTATAAGGAACCGAAGAAGAACTTTGGCTTCGGTACTCCGGCAAATCCGCTGCGAAGGGATGGGACGTAATGCTTCAGCCAACAAATCTAGTAGTCGTACAGCAAGCCATGATGTATACGTCTTCGCCGCAGGCCACTCCGATTGATATTTGCGATCAGTGCGGAGGACTCTTTGCCAGACCGGGCCCGATGTTCTTCGGCCTTCCGCATGCGCATTGAGTATCGTCCTCAACCACAACGAACTCAAGAAAGGACGCTTATTTATCCTATGGAACCTGATTCTATTACACCTACTCCAATATTTAAGGAGACAGCGAAGATCGGGGATGACGAAGGCACTCGCTTTTCTGTACTCCATTCAGCAGCGCCGAATGTCACGACACTGGTCTATCGAGCTGTTGGCGGAGAAGTGATTCGACCGTCTGAGTCAGTGCAGGATGGTTTGGTGATATTTTCGTTCGCCACCCCGCCCGGGCCCGAAGAATTTATCGCTGTAGTAATCGGTTAACATAATCAAGGAGAAAAACTGATGACGTCTGAGGAAAAGAGTCGCTGGTAATGCCTGGAGACGCAAAGTGGACAGTGTATGAGGACGAGGAGCGAGCGTACACCGCACACTGTCGCAAGGTTGTCATCACCGCCAATTTTAACGGCGGGTATACGCTGCAGTACTTTGAAGCATATGGTCGTGAACCGCAGATTGCCACGGCCAGCACTTTCGATACCGCAAAGTACAAAGCACGAAGAATGTTTGAGCATCAGCAGAAGTTTGCTGAGACCGTTAGAAAAGAATGGAAGAAGAGAATGCCTACCACGCCTGAAGAAGCTCCCATCGGCCGTCCTGAGCCGCCCAAGGAGACGGAGCTCGGTAACAACTCGACTCACGCCTCGGAAATGGCTGAGGTCGCTGAGGACCAGCTCGTTGCAGAAGAGGAGAGTAACCCCACGTGAGCGACACCACGGATATTCCGGACGAGGACCAACCACTGCCTGAGGGTGTTGAGCTGAACGTCGTTGATACTGATCAGGTAGCCGAAGATGACGCAAGCGTCGACGTCATGGCGCTGGCTCAGGAGGATATGGCTGCCGCAGCTGCGCGTGAGGATGAGCCACTGCCTTCGCTAGAGGGTGAGTTGTCGGCGCTACTGAATCGATATTCTGCTGAGAGCGTGTCGGGTACGCCGGACTTCATCATTGCGAAGTTCCTGCTGAATACTCTCAAGGAGTTTAACGAGGCCGTTTCCCACCGTGCGTGGTGGCGAGGCGAGTTCACGGACTTCAATCCTTCCCGTGAGATTGGATATTCTGATCACTTTACCGGTGAGAAGATCGAGTCAATCAGCGATGAGCGGACGAAGCGATATCAGGAGACTGGTACCTGGGAGAACTACGAGCAGTGGAAGGCTCGTCAGGCCTCGCAGAATTAACACGCGCTATAACGAGACCTTTACACAGTCTTTATTCTTTGCAAAGGAGAACAACTGATGCCTGGTTTTGAAGAAGAGCAGAAGGACTCTGCAGAGCAGACGCATCCAAATGCAGCGCGCTATGACGAGTTGAAGCAGTCACTGAAGAGTGAACTGGACAACTTCGGCTTCCCGCAGCCCGCTGGCGATATTCACGTGTTCAGTCACGCTGATGCTCGGAACAAGCTCGCCAAACTACTGGGACAGATTCATGCAGAGAGCTGGAATGTCGATGCCGAGGCTTACGACTACCGACTCGCTGATAGTGTTATTGATATTGTTAAGCCCGATTCTCGGGACAAGAAGGAGAACAACTGATGGCTAGTCGTAACCTGCCGAACATCACCATGGAGAACGCGGCAATCCGCTTCCGAAACTTCTCCGGTGCCGCCGACAAGTTCAACAAGGAGGGTGACCGGAACTTCGTTGTTCTGCTCGACCCTGAGCTGGCAACGCAGATGATTGAGGATGGCTACAACGTCAAGCAGCTGAAGCCTCGTGAGGAGGGTGATCAGCCGCAGGACTATCTGCAGGTCAAGGTCTCGTACAAGGTTCGCCCGCCGCGCGTGGTCCTGGTGACGAGCAAGGGTCGTACGACGCTGGACGAGGACCGAGTTAGCATTCTTGATTTCGCCGAAATTGCGAACGTCGACCTGATCATCAACCCGTCGTTCTGGGACGTCAACGGGAAGCAGGGTATCGCCGCATATCTGAAGAGCATCTTCGTGACGCTCGAGGAGGACGACCTGGATCGCAAATACGCCGACCTACCCGACAACCCGGGTAGCGCTCGGAATGCTATTGGAGGTGAGGATGACTGACACGAAGGAGCCGTCGTTCCGATATTTCGAGCGGGGGCCTGAAGTCGATGCGATTCAGCATGACGGCACTGACGAGAAGGCTCAGGAAATCGTTGACTGGCTCTTCGACCCGCGAGTTGAATCCAATGTCGTCCCCAAGGGCGGCTTCAGCAATGACCCTGACAACGCTTATGTGGCCGTTGGAACCGGTTGGGGCGTGGGTTACGCTGGTCCTGGCGACTGGGTTGTGCGAGATCAGAATCGATCCGTCTCCATTCACTCTAACACCGCATTTAAGATCCGCTACCAGATCGTAAGGGGCGTTCTGTGAGCGATTTCCGGAAGATCAAGATGGCTAGTAAATCGGGTGGCTAATGGTCCAGCATTTTATCAAGCCCGCGGTCGAAGTCGAGGCAATGCAGTTTATCGGCCTTGGCAATCTTCACGAGATCTTGACCTGGCTCGGTGGTATTTTCTACATCGATAAGGGTCTTGATAGCGAGCATCGGTATGCGGCCGAGTACGAGGATGATCTCCTGGTCAAGGCAGATGCTCCGGCGTTCGGTATTATCAAGACTCGAAGCGGGTATGAGCGAGTCGATATTGGTGACTGGATTGTGCGGTACGACAACGAGAGCGTGACGAGCTACGATCAGCTCGATTTCGCCATGAAGTTTGAGGAGGTGGGATATGAGCAACCTGGTCGATCATGCTAGATGTGAGCTCGAGAAGGCTGGGGTCGAGCCTGCGGATATTGACTGGTACCTGATGGTCGTCTCAGCGTTCGCAGCCTACGGACATTCTGGGGGATCTGCTGCAGGTACGATTCCAGTGATCATGCAACTACTCGAGCGCAAGACGCTGACACCGCTGACAAACAATCCTGATGAGTGGACGCATATTCCAGCGGGAGACGAGCGACTTGCTCCGACCCGAAGGCCGTATGGTCTTTGGCAGAATTCTCGTCTGACTGAGGCGTTTTCTCATGATGGCGGGCGCACGTACTATCTTCTTTCTGAAGGTGGTAGCGATGCGCATCCATACCCCAGACACAAGTCTGAGGATCACAAGAAGGCTAAGACAGCCTAGAACAAGGGGATATTATGTTGCTGGGGTTTCTCATTGGGGGCGCGGTTGCCGTGGTGGGAGTACTCGCCGGGGGCGGCATCGTCATGCTGGCATTCCATATGGACAGGCGTGCCAGGCTCGATCCAAATTCCCTCTCGGGACGACTGACGAAGTCTCTTGAGGAGAAGGATCGAGTAAAGGAAGAGGAGAAGTCGCAGGATGCATACCAGTCCGCTGGTAGTCTGTTGCGACGCTAGATGAAGACTGAGGGGGCTGAGGAGGATATTCTCAGCCCCCTCTTTATTCGGGGAGTTACGCGGTGGGTAACAAATACGTTTATGGGTATGCTTGGAAAGAACCAAAGGGGGATGTCCAGAAGCGCTATATTTATGCTGACTCTCAAGACGAAGCAGACAAAGCCTTCGAAGAGATGACCAAGGTGAGTTTAACCGATAGCAAGATCAAGGTTGTAAAAAATCGGCAGCGAGCATGAGTAATCTAAATTATCGACACGGACATCACGAAGTCGAGGCAAGACGTCATGATGGGAGTACCACGTGTGCGGAAGAACTTGCCAAATGGATTCGAGAATATTCCGGTCACGTCGACGTTATTCCCAAAGGCGAGTTCGAGTGGGACCGTAAATTCGCCTTTCTTCGTATTCATGACCGCTTTGATCGGCTCGTTCAACCGAACTTCTGGATTGTTCGTACAGTAGATAATCAGTTCTACTCGGTCTATCCAACGATATTTAAGAACATGTATAGAGCGATCGATCCGGAGGTGACCAGTGGCGGTTCTGAAGCGGAAGCAGACCCACGTCGAAGCGTATCTGCATGACGGCTCAGATAAAATGGCACTGACCATTGCCAAGTTTGTTACCCAAAAGGGCGGAAAGGCGGTTGCGTTTCTTCGGGGACAAAACGATATTTCCAAAGATTTCGCAGTCGTTCGACTTCTGGACAACGTACTGACCAACCTTATTGTTCCGGGATTCTGGATTGTAGACCTCGGTGAGAAGAAGTTTATTTCAGTCCCCAACGCGGTCATGATGGACGCGTACACTATTGAGAAGGAGTAATATGCCATTTGACTATTTTCAGAAGCCCGTGAACGTTGGCGCGGTTCGGTTCGATGGTTGGGCTGAGATCAGTCACATCAACCAGTGGCTAGCAGATCTTCAGCCACTGTTCGTACCGACGGGTTATGAGCACAGCCTGCGACTTCAGCACGAGAAGGACCGATCTCGTGGCGAGGCGCTGGATAGTTCGCCCGCATTTCTTGTGCTGACAATTGACGGGAAACCACTTCGCGTGGATGTTCGGCATTGGATTGTACGATTTCCGGACGGTCGTGTCGAGATCCATGACCAGAAGTCGTTCAACGAGATCTTTGACAAGTCGGAGGACACGCTGAAGAAAAAGTAAGTAGAACGACTCAATTCCCTATATTTCTTCAGGCCCGAAGAATAGGTGTACCCAGATGGTGCAATTTCGTAGTAAGCCCGTTATGATCGATGCGATGAACAACGACGGGACCGATGAATCCGCTCTCGCTCTTGCCGAGTGGGTTCTTGATGGAGGAGGAGCGGCAAAACTGTACCCGATTGGTACGGTGGAAGACGATCCTCATCACGCATACGTTGTGGTGTATCAAGACGATATGCATGCAACGCTTGGGCCAGGTCATTGGGCATATCGGTACTCAGCCCATGGAGTACTGTTTCTTGCCACGGCCGAACAGTTCGAAAGTATGTGGGAGCTCAGTTTTTCGCTGGGCTCTCTGTTGAAAGGGGAGATATTTGACGACTCAACTCGAGTTCTCGAGCGACATCACGGTAAAGCTGATCCGAGCGATGGCCTCGGACGACATGGTGGTGCAGGCAGCGCAGGTCAGCGTGAAGGGGGAGAACAATCCGGAGACCGACAGCCCGCGACTGATCAACTATCTGTTGTCTTCTCGTCACGGGAGTCCGTTTGAACACGCGGTCTTCACATTCTTTGTGGAGGCGCCGTTATTCGTCTTTCGTGAGTGGCAGCGTCATCGCATCTCGTCGTTCAATGAGATGAGTGGTCGCTACACAAAGTTGATTCCGAAGTTTTATACACCTGGTCCGGAGAGGAAGATGCAAAATGTGGGAACTTCAGCACGACCCGAGTTCGCCCCAGGTAGTCCTTATCAGCAGCAGCTCCAGGCAGATACAGATCGACTCGTTTGCCGAAATGCTTGGGACGCTTATGAACGCCGCATCGACGCAGGTATCGCCAACGAACTCGCTCGAACTGTTCTTCCACTGAATGTCTACTCGCAAATGTATTTTACCGCAAATGCTCGCAGTCTGATGAATTTTATTAGTCTACGTATTGATTCTCCTGACTCGCTCAACCGGTCTCGTCCGCAGTGGGAAATTCAATTGGGCGCAGAGCAAGTGGAAAAGTATTTTGCAGAAAAAATGCCCCATACACATGCGGCGTTTGTTAAAGCAGGTAGAGTTGCTCCTTAAAGAATGGCGCACTGTAGAATTATCTCCTAGCTACACAGTTAGCAATTGGGGCAATGTTTTTAGTAGCCGTTTTAATCGAGAAATATTTGGAGGTATTAGTAACTCCGGTTATAAACAAGTAACACTCCATGAGCCGGATGGAGCTGTTTGCTCAGAGTATGTACACCGTTTAGTTGCAAACGCTTTTGTTGTAAATCTTGATAATCTAGACCAGGTCAATCACAAAGATGGCAATAAACTTAACAATCTTGCTACAAATCTTGAGTGGGTTGATCGTTCCAAAAATATGTTTCATGCTTATGATTTAGGATTGAAGTTAACTCCAATTGGAGTTAATAGAGTTCCTGTGCGTGTCATAGAGACCGGACAAATTTACGAAAGTCAGTTGGCTTGCGCTAGGCTATTAGGAATAAACAGTAGCGGAATAAGCAATGTACTCTTAGGTAAATCTAAAAAGTACATGGGATATACTTTCGAAAGGGTAGAGTAATGACCGAGCGGAAGTGTGAGGGATGCGCACATCCGGACTTTGCTCACAAGCAAACGAATAATCCAGGTCATCGATATTGCACGCGTGACTACTGCACGTGCTCTGATCTCAAGCTGAGAAAAAAGGAAGATGCCTAAGACAGCGGATGATGTCGAAAGGAAGTTAGTAACGCTTGATCAACTCACCGGAGCTATATTTTCAGCAACCGATGAGAATGGATACGCGCAAGATCTTGGAAAGGCGATTTGGAGTCGATTGTCATGACAAAACATGATCTTATTTTCTTCGAGAAACGCTCAACACCGAAGGTCATTGCCCAAGGTATGCACTTCGAGGGCAAGGAGGAATACGGTAAGCAGACGAAGCGTCGTCCTGCCACCGAGGCAGAGGAGCGAGTCATTGCTCGTGGCGACTGGGTGCGCGTCGATGAGCATGGGAATAAGGGCGGTCAGCCAGGCTACAAGAAGACTCGTATGAAGGGGCGCGAGCATCTGGTGCACACGAATCTGGCAAAATCGTTCCTCAAGAAGTTCGGTATCAGAAAGTAAGGATATTTATGGCAGACTTGACTGACGAGAACGAGCAGAAACTGGTCGAGATCCGCAAGGATATTGAAAAGCTGCTCCAGATGTACCACGACATTGTGACGCCCGGTCAAATTCTTACTGACTGGGTTATTCTGACGCAGCGGAACTCCATCGAACTCGAGCAGAGTCAGCAGCGGGCGTTCGGTATTATGGCAGCAGAAGGACAGTCGTTCATCACGACTCGAGGGCTGCTGGAGACCGGTATCGATATTGAGCGGGCCAATTTCCTTCAGGGCGTCTTCAACTCATGAGAGTGCTGCTCGAGGTATTCTTGCTCGGAGGTGGCGGATTACTTGCAGTAGGATTGTCTGCGGCATATATCCTCCGGAGCAAATTTGCCACTTCGGCACCGGACAAGTGCGAGCATAAGCGCTGGTCGCCGTGGAAGATCGAGCAGCAGGTCCCGATCTACTTATATTCCGAGGTCGACGCCGGTCGGGGCATTCCTGATCGAGTCGATGTACAGATGACGAGGACCTGTAAAACCTGCGGACTTCCTCAGTCAAAGACCGTTCGTGGTATCGACGCTACGAACTACAAGTAGGAGAACAACTGATGGTTTTCTTTGTTATTGGCATTATTCTTGCTCTCGTCGCAGTTCTTGCACTGCTGATCGGTATCTTCGGCGGAAAGAGCAGTAAGGACGCCAGATACGGCGGTATCGGCGTCGCGGTTATTTGCGGCTTTTTGGCTGCGGGCGCAATCCTCTCGCAGACGTTCTACACGCAGGACTCTGGTGAGGCGTCGGTTCTGGTCGATATTTCCGGTCAGATCGCAGGCCAGGAGACCAATCCCGGCTTCCACAACAAGGCACCCTGGCAGAATGTCAAGACGTTCAATATTCGTAATCAGACCGTATCGTTCGTCGGTAAGGGCGATACTGACTACTCGGGCGGCTCCGCGCAGGGCCCGCAGGTGACGACGCAGGACGCTGATGGTGTGTCGAACGACATCGACATCAACATCGTGTACTCGATTGCTCCGAACAAGGTTACGGATATTTACCGCCAGTATAAGGACGAGCAGAATTTTGTGCAGCAGTTCGTCGTACAGCAGGTGCGAAGTGTCACCCGGAACGTGCCGAACCAGTTCTCGACCATCGATCTGCTGACCAAGCGGGTCGAGGTTCAGTCTGCTCTGCGAACCGCGCTTGAGCAGCAGTGGTCGAACACGGGTGTTCAGGTCGATCAGGTGAACCTGCAGGAGATCCGTCCTCCTCAGGCCGTTCGGTCGTCATATTCTGCCGCTCAGCAAGCGCAGATCCAGGTGACCGCTGAGAAGGCGAAGCTCGAGGCGACCAAGGTCTCGGCGCAGCAACAGGTCGTTCAGGCACAGGCGCAGGCGCAGGCGAACGCTGAGCTGAACAAGGGCCTCACGCCTTCTGTGCTGCAGAGCCGGTATATTGATGCACTCAAGGAGATCGGCGCTAAGGGGAATCTCGTTGTCGTGCCACAGGGCTCGTCGAATATCCTGAATGTGGGGAAGTAATGGATATTCGTACTCGAGAGCCAATCAAGGGCGGCAATCTCGACTTCGCCGTTTCTGCAACTAAGGAGTTACCAACCTATATTGTCGCGCTTGTCAATCAAGAGTACGTTGTGTTGAAGCTGTATAATCAACTCTACGAGTTTTATTGCAAAACTGGCGATTCTCTACCGAGTGCTCGAAATATTGTCAACAAATTGAATAAGGATGCCTGACTCGGTTATTCCGCGGTCTGAAATTGCATTAACTGACGCCGGGTCCTATCGAGTTGATGAGTACACGCTCGTCATGCTCGATAGGACCCGGTTTGATCAGATTAACGAGATGATGTCCGCGCTTATGGCAGCAAACCCCGAGTTCGAGTTCAGTCAAGAAGACGACCTTGTTCGAGGCGGCTTCACAATATATTGGAGACGGAGAAAGAATTATGGCGGATACGAACGAACTGAAGATCGGCCTTCGACTGCTCGATAACCGTACGAGATCTGATGGTCGAATTGTCGTGCTCAAACTTAAGATGAATCCGATGGGCTCCGATATTGGACCCTTCTGGCAGGTGGAGAATGAGGAGACGGGTCGAAAGACGCTGATTCGTGAGGACACATTCGAGGGCAAGCGCTGGGATATTTTGGAGGATGTATGAGCATGCTGAGTAAGTGCGAAACCTGCGGGCACAATAAGCTCGCACATCTCGACAATGAGCGACCGACGGGCACGGGCGCATGTCATCATGGAGGACTCGGCGAGGAATGTCAGTGTCCGAAGTATGTGTGCGATAGCGAGGGAAGTGATATTCGTGATGTCTCGGGGGAGACCGCAGACGCTGGGGAGTCTACAGTTCGTAACGATCGTGAAGGTGAATACGACGCATCCAGCGATTCAATCATCTCCGGTGAAAAGCTTGATCGACTGAAGGCGGAAATGAAGATCGCTTCGGCAAGTCGTATTCTGCTTGTAGATCAGGGCAACGACAGCGCGTTTCCGGACGGCGAGTATAAGGTTGCTGGCGAACAGGGTGTCATGACTGCTGAGGAGATGGCAAACTTCTTAACTATGCGCGATCAAACCATTAAGGAGCCGCCTCCAATCAACGGCAACCTTGTCGTAAATGGTGACGTCTGGGCTCCTGGCGGTAGCGAACCAATGTATGCGCTCGATGGTTCATGGGTGTCATTCGAAGACTATGAGCGTGCGCAAAAGTCGCAGCAGGACGATCCGGTCAATCACCCGTCACACTATACGGCATATCCTGGGATTGAGATCATTCAGTTGACTCGTTGGATGAATTTCAATCTAGGAAATTGCGTTAAATATGTCACTCGGGCTGGTAAAAAGGATCCAGACAAAGAGTTGGAAGATCTAGAGAAGGCAAAGTGGTATCTTGAAGATGAGATTAAGCGGCTAAAACAGGTAAAAGATGGAAGTATGGGCACAGATACCTGACATAGAGGGATATTCAGTAAGTAATTACGGTAGAGTTTTAAACGACACAACGCAAAAACTTCGTAAGATTCAATATCTGCCTACTGGCTATGCCGTTGTTATGATTCGTGGGGTAAATCTGTACGTTCATAGATTAGTTGCCTCTGTTTTTGTTTCAGGGTTTCAAAACGGTCTTGATGTCAATCATAAAGACGGTCGAAAAGCTAATAACAAAGCATCAAATCTTGAATGGGTCTCCCGTAGTCAAAATATTCAGCACGCATATGACACAGGTCTTCGAGAAAGAAAAGCTCCAAAATCAGCTGGTAAAAATAAAACTCAAATTCGAATTATTGAAACTGGTGAAGTGTTTGAAAGTCAACATACGTGTGCAGCAGCTATAGGAGGTCAGGTAAGTCACATCAATAGTTGTCTAAAAGGTAACAGACTTCATCATTTAGGATTACACTTTGAGTATGTCTAAAAAACACCGGGTGAGTGACGTCGTCTGTGTTGTGCTGTTCACGCTGGCGTTCATGACAATTGCACTGGTCTGGGGATATTTTTTAGGGACGTGGGTCAATGGCTAGTCGGCGTGGATGGCGCCCGTTTCCAATGGGTATCATCATGCTGTACTTCGCCGCGCCGATAACAATCATATTCTTGGTCGTCGCGGCAATCGATACGGACATGCTTTATGGCGGACTCGCGTTCGTCTTCGGAGCACTCTGCATCTATTTTACGGCTGATGCAGCATATCACGTTGGAATGCGACGTGAGGCAACTACACATCGATTAAAGAAAATCTGGGGAGATCAGAATGGGGAAAACCAAGGTACGAGGCGCAAAACCCACTCTTATCGTCATCGATGAGGTTGCGGTCGAACCACTCGATATTCCAGATCTCGATCAAGGATTGTTCTATCGCAATCTACTTCGAGAATTTGATCACGGTCCGCACGATCCGTATGGAGATCGTCGGTACCGATAAACGTTCTTAGGGGAAGAACAATGCGGGTAACTGCACAAGAGAGTGGCAACGGGGATCTGACGGTCAAGCAGCTGTGCGAGAAGCTACAGGGTCTGCCGGACAACGCCGTACTCACAATTCATGTCGGTGACAGTCAGATGGACGGGAAGTACTGGTCCATTACTGCCACCTGGGATCCTGCAGATGGTGAAATGGGTATCATCAATCTGCGGGGTCGTGATCATAGTGTTGGGCGAAGTAAATATTCTGCTCAGGAATTCCACGAAAGAATGCAAACGTAAGGAGAATCGATGCTCGCAGTCAGCATCAAGGGTCAGCGAAGATCTGATACCGACTACATGAAGTGGGACTTCGAAGCGAGTGCCATCACCAAAAATAAGATCAGCTCGGTCACGTGGTATTTCTCGCCGCAGTCACTGAAGCCGGTCCGTACCAAGACGACCAAGGCTCCGGGATACGTCTGGACCAAGCCCGGTGACAAACGAGTTACCGTCGTCATCGTCGACTCGAAGGGAGTCAAGGGAAGTGCCACGATTGACATCAAGGTCGGGAAGCCGACGAAAGACCCTGCTCCAACACCTCGCCCTACGAGTCCTCCTGTCAAAGCGCCTGAGCAGACACCTGCCCCCGCAGATCCGCCTGCTACTGCGCTTCCTACGCTGGGGGCTCTCCCTCCGCACCTCTTTGCGCTTGAGCGAGGAATCTATCAACTCAAGAACTTCAACAAAGGGCAGAACTCGACGAAGCTAGGTGCTTCGAACTTCTCGTTTGATACCAAGAGCGATATTGTTGGGCAGGGTTCCACGCAAACCAAGCTCCAGCTCGTCGCTCACACATCCACGAAGAAGGCCTCTGTGCCCACTGTGGAAGGTAATGGTGGCGGACTGAAGAATCCTACCAACCAAGTCTCTGTAGGCCGCGTACAGGGCCTCTCACGGGTCCTCAAGGGGTTCTCCGTCTATGGAAGCGAGCAGGGTCACCTGTACAATGGACTTAGGCTTGATCATATCTCGAACCTCACTATCGAAGATGTAGCGGTGTACTACATTCCGGGAAATGCCTCAGGCAATCCTGGAGAAACGTTCATCATCAACATCAATCGCGTGACGGGAAAGATCACGATCAAGAAGCTCCAGGTCGTTGGTGGCACAGGGGCTCTCCAGTCGGCAGCGGGTATCGGCTTCAACTCAGTCTCGGCAACCACCGTAATTGAGGGACTGCTCACCAAGGCGATGCACGAATCGGCAGGTATTGCAACCTGGCAGCAGACGGGAGACCTCGATATTTATGGCTGGGTGCATGACTCGCCCACCAGGAACTTCGGGGCTGAGCGCCTGGCTGCGAATGCGCGGTTCCACGATCCGAGCAATCAGCAGAAGCGCACGCGTCGGGGTACGCATGACGCAACCTATACGTGGGGTGATCACGAGGCTGGCGACTTCAAGGGTGGGTCCTTGACGTGGCGATTCTCGTCCGAAGCCGCACTCGAGAAGTACCTTATTCCGGGGAGGCCGAAGATCAAGGTTCTGACGAACGTCAAAAGCGCGAAGCAGGGTATCAAGAAGTCAGCTCGAGTGATTCTGAATGGTCGTGACCGTACCAGCGATTTGTTGGTCTGGGCAGGAGCGTAAGGAATATATGCTCGGGGGAAACGAGGCGGAGGTCATTATCTCGCTGCTCGCAGGAGCAGGTTTGGTAGTGGCCTTCGCCTTATCAGCGGTGGGTAAAACCAGTAGTACAAAGAATACTGAAAAGCGACAGACAACGGGGACTGACGATGACAATGTTTCTGCAGGGGGTAAATGATGGACTGGCCGACGGCGATATTCGGCAGTGTGACTGTGCTTTGTGTGACGGCACTGCTGATTATCGGGCTAGCTCTGTGGGGGAGCAAAGGCAAATGAAGAAGTGTCCGGAGTGCAAGGCGGGGAAGCATCAGAACTGTGATGGCATTGCCGATCTTGACGACAATGATAACCCTGTTCCCTGCGAATGTGACTCGGACGAGGCTCACCCAATGCGGGTCGATATTGTCGACTTCGCCGACGAAGAACTGAATGATGAGATCGATGAGTTTCTGCACGAAAACTGGTCGGGGTACGACGATGCACACCGGTAACCGATAATGGATCAGGAAGAGGGCATTGACGCGGGTAACGTCTTTGCCATATTCTACTGGTCCTGTATTGTCACGACATGCCAGACAACGTTAGCTGCATATTTGATGGAAGTGGGTGCTGAGTGAAGGTGTTTTTCAAGCGTTCACTGTATATCACGATGCAGGTAATTACCGTACTCTGGCTTCTTGCCGTCGTCGGTGTAGTCGTAACGCTGTCATATTTCGGTCTGCTCTACATCGGTAGTCTGAATTGAAGCTCGAACTGAAGATCTCCCTTTCTTTGAAGCGCAGCAAACCAGCTGAGACAGAAGAGGAAGAGCAGTTCGAGCATCGAGATACTGACTCGCTCGTGGAGAACAACGGTCCGCAGCGAATCGGATTTGATATTCCTACTTCAGATCGAGAACCATAATGCTCATCGTCTGTAAGCACTGTATTCGCAAGAATCACACGTTCTGTAATGAGACCGCTACATTACCTGGCGTGTCTTCTTTATTTGCCTGCGCTTGTGCGCTATATGATCACGAGGTGAACTAATGTGTAATCCTGTAGAGGGGTAACCGTGGCGACCTGTCACTATAAACTGTTACCGCCGAGTTCTGACGGCAATTTCGATGAGACGATGCGTTATGCATGTCAGGAGTCACCGTGTATTGATAATGATGTGGCGATCACCGCCCTTTCCATCGATACACACGCTGGGGTATTCCACAACGCTGACTGGATTGAAGTCGACACGAGCGGCGGATATTCTGTTGGCAGTCGAATATAAGGAGAAGAGTATGCGTCGACATAGTCTGTAAAGTGCAGGCTAAGGAAGGCATATCATGGCGCCGTTGACCCTCGACAAGATCTTGATCGAGTCGTGCTACAACCCGTACTACGAGCAGGGCTTCGACTGGAGCACCTGGGACTCGTCGATGAAGACGGAGTGGAACGCGTACACGATCGAGACGCACTGCCTGCGGTACACCGTCATCGCGAAGTTGAACGAGGACGGCAAGACGTACACGATCAAGGAGTACAAGGTCGAGGACTGCTAGTATATTATTCACCCGGGAAGGAAGTTGGAAGCGCTATTACAGACTTCTGACTTCCTTCCCGGGCCTCACACTATTTCTTTGTCCGAAAAGGAGTTTCAATGCTTACTTGCGCTGTATGTTTGTATCAAGATCTCGAAGTTCCTGAACCAGCGTTCACCATTGTCAATGGGCAAGCGGTCTGTACAGAACATTTTCAAATCATTGCGCAAAATCAGACCAACAACGCTGGTCAGTTGTCTCTACGTACTGTAGGGCATCCATATTTCGATGCCAGCCTCCCAATCCGCGTGCGGCTATGACCAGTACACAGGACCCATTGACAACCTGCATCCGATGCGGTAGACCAACGCCTGATGACGGCTTCGCGTTACGCTCAAGTGTCTCCAAGGGACTGGTCAATCGTCCTTGGTGCAAGGAGTGTGACGTGCCTCAGGGTGAGCGGCGTAATCCTGACAGTGCACGAGTCAAGAAGATGCGACAGCGCTATGGCCTCTTGCTCGCTGATTTCATCGCGATGGGTGATGCGCAGGGCTGGCAGTGTTATTTGTGCGCGGCTGACATCAAAGAGGCGCCATACATTGACCATGACCATGCCACTGGTCGAGTTCGAAAACTACTGTGCTTCCACTGCAATATCGCGCTTGGTCATTTCTTTGACTCGGTCGAAGTGTTAACCAAAGCAACCACCTATATTCAAGAACATCGAATTGAAAGGGCCACACTTGACGGATCTGGCTCGTCAGCATCAGAAGTACACGGACGGGAAAGGAGACCCTCTCGGTGATTGTTATCGGACTGCTCTTGCTTGCCTTCTCGAAATTCCGCGCGATGAGGTTCCGCACTTCATCGATATCTACAAAGAAGATACCGGAATGGAGTGGTGGCATGCTTCCATCCGGTTTGTACAGGATCGACTTCCGGGATGGACTCTCGTATGCGTTCCACCCATCTATCCTGTCTATCACGCCTCAGAAGACAGTCCACCCCGAGTCATTCTTTCCGGAGATTCCCCGCGTGGAGCCTGGAATCACAGCGTTATCGTTGATGCTGCCACCGGTAGCCTCGCCTGGGACCCTTTTCCGGGCGGGACCGGTGTAGGACTACCAACCGATATTATCGCCTTAGATAGGAGGATGAATTACAGTGCGACTTATACAGTGGTTGATGGCGAAGTTACAGCCGCAGTCACCTGGTAAACAGATCGATGGCCCGACAATGAAAGAGTACTATCAGTCTCTCGATGATGCGTTCACCGCAGGGTATGAGGCTGGGAGGTTGAACAAAGAGATTCACGAGGCACGGGCCTGGATCGCACAGCACGTGGGGGAGTAATGGGAAGCGTCGAGTCGCTGATCGAAGAGCATTTTGTACCGATCGCTGGATATCCGATGTACGAAGTGTCGAACTACGGAACAGTTGTGAACGTGACAACCGGTAAGGAGATCAAGCCGCATGCGGACATAAAGAGCGGACACCTTTATCTAGGCCTCTATCGAAACGGTAGAGGAAAGGGGTTTTCTGTACGGCGACTCGTAGCACAGGCATTCTTTGCAGACTACAAGCCCTGGCTTGAGATATTTTTGAAGTCTGACAACAAAAATGACTGCTCGGTCATGAACGTTACGCTGCAGGTACCAGGGGACCGTCCGAGTAGGCGACAAATTCGCATCAAAGAAACGGGAGAAATCTTTGATACGACTACTGCTGTCGCATATCGAATCGGCGGACACGCGCAGGTTATTCATAAAATCTTGCTTGGGATGGGCAAGACGCATAAAGGTTACTCGTTCGAGTACGTGGATTAAAGGGGGATCACGGGGTGCGGAAAACTGAAGTCTGGAAGCATGTATGGGGGTTCTCTCGCTACATGGTCTCAGATATGGGGCGGGTCAAGTCGCGAGAGACTGGCCTGCTTGTTGTGCAGGAAATGGGGAAGGATGGGCATTACAGAGTTGTTCTGACCAATGCTCGGGGGCAGACGTTTATTAAGTGCGTGTATCGAATTGTGATGGAAACGTTTGACTGGCACAGTGGTGACTACTCGCAGATCTATCACGAGAACAACGACAAGAGCGACAATCGATTCAGTAATCTTCGTCGTATTCTTGACGTCGATCCGCGCGAGGCACGGCGAAAGCTGGAGTCGGCATATATTGCACTCGATGAAGAGGGAAAGGAGGTGCCGGTTCCACATCGATCTCGAGTCAGCGATATTTCCGATGGCACCAACGACTCACAGAAGCCGTTACCGAAGAAACGGAATAGCTCGGTCAAGCGCCCGCCAAAAAATCGCGTACGGGTTAAGGTTGTAGGAAGACCTGAGGTCTATCCGTCGATATCTGAGATGTGTCGAGCACTTGATCTTGATCGTTCTCAGGTCGGCAAGATGCTACGTGGCGATTCTCGACAGAAGACCTATTCGGGTATGACGTTCGAGTATGTGCTGGATCCGACTGTTCCGAATACGCCAACATCGCAAATCGAATATGTGCGGCGAACGAAGCGCCCGAGCCACTATGGTAAACGAATTCGAGTCGTTGAAACCGGGAAGACCTACGACACGCAGGCGCAGCTCGTTCGTGAACTCGGTTTGCAGCAGTCACTCGTGTCTCGAGTACTTCGAGGTCAGGCTAAGCATCACGGTGGTTATACGTTTGAGTACATCGATGACGACGCCTGATATTCATCGGTTTCCTCTCAAGTGTATCAATCTTGCCGACTGCGTCTGGTCAAGTCATGATATTGCTCCGGCTCTCCTCGAGCGACCGGAGCAGTGGCGAGAAATTGATGACGAGCCGATATTCGTGGAGATGCTGGTGACCGGCCAATGGTATGTGCATAAGGGTCGACATCGTTGTCTACGGGCATTAACCCGCGGAGAATTTCAGATCATGGCTCGATGTTATTCGAAGGTGGATGTAGCATGATCGGAAGAGACGTGCTACTCGGTATCATGGGAGCGTGTCTCGGCATGGTACCAATCTATATTGTGAAGGAGGTTGTATGGCGGTTGAACTGGCGCCACACCAGCTCAAGGCAGTTCGGGAACTTAAGAATGGATCGATTCTTACTGGCGGAGTTGGAACTGGAAAGTCTCGAACTGCCCTTGCGTATTACTTTACGAAAGTATGTCTTGGGCAGGTACGTATTAACGGTTCGGGCGACTACGCCCCAATGCGTCACCCACGAAACCTCTATATCATTACGACTGCCCGCAAACGAGACAAAAAGGAGTGGGAAGGCGAGGCAAGCGATTTTGGACTGTCTGCCTCCGAGCATGAATCTCTCGGAGGGGTTACTGTCACAGTTGACTCGTGGAATAACATCGGAAAGTACATCGATGTTCATGGAGCGTTCTTCATCTTTGATGAGCAGCGGCTGGTTGGCTCGGGCGCGTGGGCTAAAGCCTTTCTCAAGATTGCGAAAGTAAATGCCTGGATCGTTCTCTCTGCCACTCCTGGAGACACCTGGAGTGACTATATTCCGATCTTTGTTGCAAACGGATTCTACAAGAACCGAACGGCTTTCGTGCGGGAGCACGTTGTCTTCCGCAGGTCGAACGCTTCATATCCTGTCATTGATCACTATGTTGAAGTAGGAAAGCTCGAGCGATTCCGCCGATCAATTCTTGTCGACATGCCGTATCATCGACATACTACCAGACATACTGAGAACATTGTTGTAGGCCACGACAAAAAGCTCTTCGATCGTGTCTGGAAAGATCGCTGGCATATCTACGAGGAACGGCCTCTCCGCGATGTGGGTGAGATGTTCATTGTGGCTCGGCGGCTGGTTAACACCGATCCGTCAAGACTTGCTGCTGTCATGGAGCTGAACGAGGTCCATCCAAAACTGATCATATTCTACAACTTTGATGCTGAGCTCGACATGCTGCGAATGCTTGCAGAAATCCTGAACATCGAGGTTGCCGAGTGGAACGGCCATAAGCATCAGGAAGTACCGAAAGGAAATCGATGGATCTACCTTGTGCAGTACACGGCCGGTGCCGAAGCGTGGAACTGTGTAACGACCGACACCATTGTGTTCTGGTCGCTCAACTACTCGTTCAAAATTATGGAGCAGAGTCGCGGGCGAATCGACAGAATGAACACGCCGTACACGGATCTATATTACTACACAATTCGCAGCGGCTCCGCAGTTGATTCTGCAGTCATCAATTCTCTTGCTCGTAAAGAAGATTTTAACGAGAAGAGTTGGGAAAGGAAATATGGCAACTAAGAATCGAGTTGCCCGCGAGATTATTTACTGGTTCTTCGTCGTGGTACTGCTCACGATGACAGGCCTAGTGATCTACAACATCGTTCATTCAATGATGACTGACGATACCGAAACCATGTCCATATCTTTGTAAGGAGATTATCATGCCCAAAGAACTGACCATTACGACACTGCCGGAAGGCGCCCGACTGGGTGGATCCGGACCCTGTGCGCTTAATGAGCGTCACGAGCCGCATCTCGAATTCTGCGTCACCGATATTCACGGTGTCGACATCTACACGCAGTGTCATGGTCAGTTCTCGGACTGTGGGAACTGCGACGACCGCAAGTGCATGGATTGCGTGCTGCGCTATGTCCATGACTACTGTGCCGACTCATGCCCGATGTGCTGCTGATGAACGAACTCGTCAAATGGCTGATTCTCGGCTATCGGATCGTCTTCTCGATGACGTACGAGTTCGGTCCGGACGCTGGGCGCACCTACGTACTGCTTGAACAACCGGGGTGGTACTCGAGAGTTGATCGTGTAGGAATCTGGACATAGAAACAAAACCAAGGGGGAACTATGAACGAGCTGATGGACATGCTGCTGGATGGCTGGCGCGTTGTTGCGTGGCGTAAGTATCTGAAGGGGAATCGGATCCAGGTACATGCGCTGTACGAAGTCCATCCGTATGCTGACTACATCTCGAGTGTCGATATCTAAGGAGATGAACTGATGAATGGGTATGCCGAGGTAACGAGAAGTCTGGCAAACGCAATCATGACTCGAGGAGCGTACAGTAGCCAGCAGGTCGAGGTTGTGTCAAATATGCTCAAGCTCTTTGATGCAACGTATGTTGATGAGCACGATCTTCTGTCGGACGTTACCTCCGCTCAAATCAGTACTCTTTTGTACGATCACAGCTCACGACCGTTTACGCAAGCCGACGCGCAGTTATTCCGAACGTTGGCTGACGCATACGAAGATTACGCAGGAAATCAGGACGAGCTGTCTACTCGGAATGTCACTGTGAAGGTGTATATTCAGTCGTTCGACCATTCGAATGGCGCAATGGAGGTCATTGAGTTAGACGCTGCTGAGATCGATATCTCAGTATCTGACGGCAGTGACAAAGTTACCGTGCTGGGCCGTCTATCCCAGCATCTGAAATATAAGGAGAAGAACTGATGGCAGGTGCACTTCGCATCTATATTGAGACCGATGACCAGGAGACTGGAGAGTTCCAGAGCTTCGAGTTTGATCAGGCCTCTGTCGCTATGGATATGATTGGTCCTGAGGACAGTTTTCGAGTCTTCGGTCGTCTGACCAATCATACAAAGAATAAAACCGTCTCACCTCGGGATACTCGTCGTGACTGAGAGTATCTGTACGCTCTACAACTGGAATATAGTACACGATGCGCATGGCGTGTGCCCTGGAGTAATTGAGGTTGATGACGATGCCGCTGATCACGACTAAACGAAAGTGTGGTATCTGCAAAGGGTGGATGAACGTCGGTGACGAGTTTGTCTGGCAGGAATTCCGATTCCACGGGAGAGATCAGATGCTCCCCATTCATCCTGAGCACGATCCGAAGTACAACGAGCAGAAACAACAGCTCACCGAGATCAAGGCCGAGGCGGCAGTCAACGGTCACGACAGCACCGAACACCATATTCACGGAGAGGTACGTATGGCGGAAGCATCGATCATTGCCGAGCTGAAGAACGAGATCGAGCGGAGTATTAAGTGGGGAAACGACTTCGTCACTCATAAGCGGCTGCTTTCAATTATCACCAAGCACGAGGTCCAGGTGCCGGGCGATATCTCTGAGCAGCCGGGTGAGTGGCAGATCCGTGGCGGCAACGTCGAGGCGATTCAGCATGATGGCTCACGTCTCGGCGCAAGTCTGGTGCGTGACTGGGTTCTTCAGCATGGTGGGCAGGCCGATTATCTGGGCACTTATGATCAGGAGGTCGATTATTCTCGTGTGCGTCTAGATTCGCCGAGACAGCCGAACATCGTCAATCCGTATTGGTGGGTGGTAAAGACCGCTGACGGTATCTTTTACACGATGCCGGATAGCGACTTCCACACCATCTACGTGCCGAGGAAGAAGGACTGATGGAGTTTTGGGCACAGGTTATTCCGGTCACATTCACCATCGCGCTTGTCTTGGGTATGCTCATTGTCGGCGGTTGGCTACTGACCGTAACCTATGACGATCTATATGCCACGTATCGTTGGTACAAACTCGCCGGGGGTCTTATTCTCGTACTGCTCGGTGTGGGATTTATTCTTGCATCGTTCGTGTACGGGTTGCAGCAAAACGCATCATGAGTAAGAATGAATATACGGGTCTCTCGCCGGAAGTTGCTGCCAACCTTGAACTATCAATTATCGAGGTCTTTAACCAGTGGAAGGAGATGATCAATCGTTC
>JAOQMM010173335.1:0-10073 GCA_027563515.1 Erythroxylum platyclados | reverse complement strand
AGAGATGTTGGCAGAGTCGGTTGCGGGAGATTTGGGATAGAAGGCATTGGTGGTATTGTTGGCTTTGGTAGATTTGGCACCGAAGGTATGTTCGTCGGAAGCTGCAAGAGATTGCGAGCTGCGAAGCTAAAGTCCAAGCTCGAAAATGACAAGGCTATAACAAAAGCTAAGATGAAGCATTTGGGGGAGGCCATTGTTTATGGGTGTCAGTGGAGGTTTATTCGAACTGGAGAGTTTGAACTAAGAAGTTCGTTCTGTTTGGGATGAGTATAATTGCGTTTAATCATGGGGGCTTATATAGGGATTTGATTTGAGGGCGGCATTGGACTTTGGTAGGTTTAAGTAGTTCTGAGAAAGGCCTTGTATCTCTGTAGTTATGTTTTGTAGTTGGCTAACCTTGAGCTGCATACATTCTCCACAAGCAATTGTCAAATGTTTATCTCGTTAGTTGGTCAGATACTGAAATTGGTGTAAGTAGATACAAGTAAGTCAAAACGACGAAGTATTTCTCGATTGGTGGTTAGTCAATATTAATTAGATCAAATATATTGAATATTAATTAAGTCCGTTAAATATAAGTTGATATGTTCAAAATTCTAGCTAGACGTTCCAAACACAGATGTACTCGATTCCATTAAATATCAATTCCTTCCATCTCATTCCACTCTCCACCATCAGGGAACTGACTTCTGTCAATGTTCATTTGTAGCAGATGGCCTGGTCAGCTCTTAGTGGCATCATTGTTGTCTGGAGACAAAATATGTTTGTTATTGTTTTGTAATCTAGATTACGTTTTTGAGTTTCATTGCCTCTTCCTATCGCTACTTGTGTGTAAAATGTGTATGCTTTTTCATTTTCATTCTTTTAATTGTATATGGCATTAATAATTTATGGGTTTCCATAGTTTTTAAGTTCTTTTTTACCTTGCTCTTTCTTTTCTAATTTTTAATACCCTAAACAATTCGAAGGTCCTACTAATTGATAGTTGTAAGCTCAATGTAAAGCTTCTTTTGTGAGGAACTGGCATAGTGCATGCCTTCTCTTTGGACCAACAAAGTAAAAAATAAATTGAAGAGCTTCAAATGCTTATTAAAATTAATAAGCATCGACCTGACAAAGAACTTAATTTACATATTTTAATTTTTTCTCACTTTACATTCTATTTGTTAAACAAAGCGCGACTTCTAAACACACTTAACATACAAGTTCAAACTTTTACAATTGAACTCAATCTTTATGTTTACACTTCTAAAGTCAGATGTTTTAATTGACAAGTCACCAAAATAAAAACACAGGATGATATTTGTCGACATTATGTCAATTTTAATGTGCCTACGTCATGGATGACAAAAGTGTTTATTTTCTCGCTATTAAATAATGATGATAATCCATCAAATTAGAGTTACCCCTAGGGATATTTATATATAAACATTAACTCCAGAAGGACCTGTAAACTTGTGTACATCCTGCGGAGCTAGAGCGACTATTTTCTCACCATAGAACAATGATAATGATACATCAAACTAGGACTATTACCAATTATCTTAATTGGTATAACTTTACACATTTTTTCACCATATTCACTATATTTTAAACATAACTCTAATAAGACCTAGAATCCTTTCAGAATTTAAATTTAACCTAAAAGTAAGCAAACACATGCCCATGTTCCAGGCATGTAGTTCACTAATTCTCCATATCTCTTTTTAAGAAAGAATAAGGGAATAGAGATGGTTGTGTTCATAATCGTCTTGTTCTCGAGAACTAGTACTTTCCATTCAAGATACCCTCTGACCCTCCCGTATTTTTACTCGTATATTTATCTCTAAATTTAAGAGAAGAACATGCTTGGTGAACGATTGTATGTCAGGTCGTGTTCAGCTAATAGGCTTCAAGAAATGCTCTTATACTTTCAAGAATATTTTAAGAATGCATACTGTGTATATAGGTCATTAACAACGAAAATTGATTGAAAGTATGTACTCATTAAATTTTTATATTAATAATATCAAATTGGTGTTTATTAATATTGTTAAATTGTATTGTTTGAGATTTTCATTTATAAGTTCATATTAGTAATCTGTTACTTCAGAATTTTTGAGGGTCAAAAATCTGAAAAGAAGAAAGAAAGCAATTAGATTTCAAAACATGAAGTTGAAGGTGCCCTCCATACAACTGAGACAAAGGAAAATCAAACGAGACTTATGGAAGGAAAAAAAAAAAGAAAAATGTAATAGACAGAACTTTTTGTCATATGAATTTGAATATGTATGTAACAACAAAACAATAACTAGAATATGTCGCATGGGACAAAACCAAGTCATGTTTGACACTGAATTCGTGATTTATGGTTATGGGATAAAAATGTCAGAAACCTACAACAAAATGGAGACAGTGTTGGTGTATATATGCTACCTTGGGCATGTCCTATTGTGATCAGGCAGTGAACCAAACAAAAAATCACCATATGTCTTCTCCAGCATCTTCTCCACCTAAAAGGCAAAATTTGACAAAGAAAGATCGAATATCAATGACTACAATTAAGGGAATATAATAAACCAGGGAACAAGAAGTTTAAGAAAATAATATATTCTAGTTCCTTCTACAGTTTTTATCTGCAACTACAGTTGGTTTTCTGTGAAAAAGTGAAAACAATAAAGGTATCTGTTGTGACAAGAAAAAGAGTGAAGTTACAGAATTAGGAACTGGTAACAACAGGCATATTCCATCAACTAGAGAAGTGCCAAACTAACCTTTCCTTTTTCTCCAAGAGAGTAAGTGGACAATTTTGAAATTCATGACATGTAGCTTAGCTTTTGGTCTTCGTGAATAATGGACTAATTTTCAATCAATGCTTTTTTAGAATGTCTTAAGTAAAAGTTCTTAATAAGAGTGATGTTAAAAGGTTTTTAGGGATAACATTGTGGAAAGCTTCAAGATGGAAAGGAAGCTACTTGATGGATATGGACGCTTTCAGCACGTTTACAATGTGAACTGAATCTTTCCCAATAATCTCTTAGAAGGCCCTTCCATTCAGTTGAGCCCGCAGAAACATTATCTAGCTGTAGAAAGATAGATAAAGAGAAATTCTATAAATATCAAAAAACAAAAGGAGATCTAAAGAAACAACAAAAGAGAAAGAGGAAGGGTTGAGAACAAAGAAACAAATAAAATATATGGGAAAGGTAAACAATTAATAAAGCAGCTGAAAGGAAGGAAAAACTTCTTTCTTAATTGATCAAATAGTATTATCATTTCGATAGAGGTATAAGGTCTAAAAGAGGAAAGTGGAACTCAGAGTGCAAATCATAAAATCACCTCAGTCTCCATATCTGCAGTAAAACTGTACTCTGTGACCTCTGTAAAATGGTGAGAGAGAAAGGCTGACACCTATTCAACCAAAAAGATGCAAGTAAAAGAGGTTACTTAGGAGTAGCAAATAATCAAACCATACAAAAATAATCCATTCCCTTTTTTATCCTTTCTGGTATTCTTTTCCTTTTTTCTCATTTTGAGGTGATGTAACATAAAGGGAACAATTTTTCAATCACACGTGATTAGTAGATCACAAAATTAATCCAGGATAAACTTGAAGAAGTAATAGAAGGTGCTTCTTTAACAAATCACTAGTACATTGTACTTTCTCACTCAATGTGACCATTAGTGTCCACATCAAGTTATTCAAACTTTTGACGTTTACTTTGTTAGACATATCTGTGTCAGGTTATGAAATCCCTAAGGCTCTCTAAAACTTACGGCCTTTAGTCATACTGGATAGAAATGATGTCTTTGTAATGGCTAGTATTGCAATTAGTACCCGGTTAATTTGAAAGATAAAGACCCACATTCTAACATTACAATCTGGATAAAAGGAACATTTGGTGATCGGCATGAAACCATCAAAGAACATCCAACTGTTTAATTAAGTTAATGCTCTTGAAAGGTTAAGTTACCCAAATTAATATAATTTAGATCTTTCCTCGGGGACTAATAGAAATGCAGAGTAAAGGAAAATTAAATTGTAGCATGCAACATACCATACGACCTCGAAATTCTGGATATAGTACACGGTTTTTTACCGTGACATAGTTTCTATCCTGAGACATGAAAACAGAAACGAACAGAAATCACCAATTAAAATGCGAGAACATTGTACAAATGAAAAACATGTCATGGACTAGAGGAAGGTTTTGTTAACAAAGAACATGTATCATAAAGAAAAGATGAAATTCAGCTGCATGAATGACCTGCAGAACTTTCAAAGTGCTCGCATAAGTCGATGGTCTTCCAATCCCAAGTTCTTCCAGCTTCTTAACCTGTTACATACATCAATTGACAAGGTAAGACGAACATCATATTTTGTAACAAATTAGCAGAAAGGAAAACTGTCCAGATATAATGGCAGTTAGGTACCAATGATCCCTCAGAGTAGCGTGAAGGTGGCTGAGTAAAGTGCTGCATGAGTTCCACATCACTAAGATGTAGTGGATCCCCTGACTACAAACTGGAAAGTTAGACAAGCTACAAGCCGACGCAAACCCATCAAAGAAGCCAAGATAGTTCAACAAAAGCAGAAGCTATTTCAAAACTAAGAGGAAGGAGAATATGCTAGACATAAGCAACATGAAGGGATAGCATTCTGTCATAAATCCTTGGAAACCACCTAATCTTCATAATTCCCATGAGAATGGCACAATCCTCTGTTTTGTCAAATGTAAGCAACAACCATCATAGTTGAGAATACTACCTTTAGAATATTGAGAATTTCAAAAGATCTCTGACGCTCATTCAATTCATTCTCCTTGGTTCTTATTGCCACAGCTTCAGTGTCCTGAAAGAACATACGATCATGTAATATAATTCATCTTCATGATATTGAGATGTGCTCAAGAAGGGAAATACTACAAGAAACAATAAAAAAGCATCAAGTATGCACAACCCTTTAGGTAGTCTGCCATCATACCTCATAAGCTGCCTGGTATCCAAGAAAATCAATTTTTGAGGATGTAGATCTGAAAACTATCAACTTCCCGGCATCTCCAACGTCAACTTGCACCTATTTGGACCAGGCCAGTGTCACATCAAGCATAGATGACAGGAATTGCCATGCATAAAATTACCAAGATAAAAGACGAATGGACAAAGTCTCGAAGAAGAGTTTTCCTGACTAAAACCATGTTTAATTTGTAAGAATAAATACACGTGCTTCAAATGACTAGCCATAAGAGAAGTCACTGAAGAAGTCAACAGACAGAATAAAATGAATAAACATGATTCTAAACAACTGGAAGCTCATCAAGAATTATTGGTAGCAATGATGCAGATTCAATGGCACAGCATACAAGCGTGATACCAGAATTTCCACAGAATGCCACAAATCTGAAAAAAAATAATATCAATGACCTAAAAAGGAGTAGCAAGAACAAATAACTTGTTAAGATAGATGAAGACAAGAGCATAAGCCACACTGATCCACAAAGAAAGTATCTGCATAAGCCTACTCATAGTAGCTCGAATCAGATAAAGAGAGAGAAGTTCTTCATTTCCTATTAACATGATCATTTATATCCCAACCTGTTCAATCATAACAGGTTCCATTTGGCATGCCATTGTTCGAGACCAGATTAGAGTGTATAACTTCAAGGCATCTTCATCAAGTACTTTGGCCAGCATTGCTACAAGTTAAAAAGATCCAACAGTTATTGGACTTTACAAGGCCATCTATAAGTTTATATGAAAAAACATATAATATCTTTCAGTATCAGTAACTTACATGGCAATAAACGAATATTAGTAGGTCTAATTGCCTCATGGGCCTCTTGAGCATTTTTCACTTTTTTAAAATACTTCCGGACATTCCCTGATGTGAATTCTGGACCATATCTGCACAAGAGTAATTCCCATAAGCAATCAGAAAGACTGCATAACATATAAAGACTTCCGGGGAGTCCCTGATGTGAAAATAGGATAGCGATGTAATGAACCAGCCACATTTACTGATTCAGATCTCTTTGGCAAGCTAGTTTCCCCAGTCCAAATGCTCTAGTTTAAGCTACTATTAAATCAAGTCAGCTTGGGATTTATAATTAGAACTTAGATCTAATGTTAAAAAGACAGAAAGATGGGGAGAAATCATGGTAAAGATAGGAGAAAACAAGGGTTCATGTAGAACTAAGAGACAGAAGGAGGAAACAGAAACTCTAATTTTGTTAAATTATGAGAAGCACCTTTCAATGACCATAGTGTGTATATCTTTAACAGCTTCGTCAGACATCTGCAAGGGAGACCCAAAAAAGAAAGGTAAAGAGTCAGATAGAAAACCATTGAGGAATCCAAGTTAACGTATAAGAAATCTTGAAGCATTTGCCTACTTATTTATTGAAATCACAAAGAAATAAGAGGTTGATGCTAATTGAACTAGAGATACTGGGTAAATAGTGATTAATAAGCTTCCGGTGAAAATTTTAGGTTCATATTGATGAACAACTTTATTTTGACATTTGATTTACATTATTATTACTTTCTCATCATTATGAGACAGTAGAAAGAAACATTGGCCAATCTCAATAAATTAATCATTTGCATATATGACATTCATGATAAAATTTCTCATTTAGTCTGAAATATGTTCCATCAACTGTTATATTTCATGCAACCTTTCCAAATCTCCATCACATGATAGGAAAAAGTAAAACATATTATAATCAAAGTGTACACAGAATTAATGCAGAGAGTCAATTTTTAAGACCAAAGTTTCGGAATTAGTCACATGATTTCTACTATGTTCCAGCATTCTATCAAAAACTGGCACCAGATTATGGCCACCAGCAAGTTGAAGAAATTCTTTTTCCAATATAGTATGAAATGCAAGAAAACATGCCATGAGTAGTAGACAAACAGAAAACCACAATTACATCACAAATAACTAGACAAATTGAACGGAAGATCAAAAGCAAACATAAAAGAGTCCAGCCCCATAGCAGCTTGTTGTCCATAAGAATATCAAGTGACAGGGTAATGCAGGGGATGCCAATTCACCTGAAGTGATACTCACATGTAGTCCATCAGTTCTGTGATATGTTATCAGACCAGTTGCTTTCCCATCTGATAATTGAACCCCTTCATAAAGTTTTTGAGCTAGCTGTATCCATAACATTAATTCAAAAAAAAAAAAAAACCTGAAGTCAATGATTATTTCAACAACTACAGACAAATAAATATATGGTTTCAAAAGTCTAACTGCTAGGTCAAGCTGCTGGTAAATGGAAAACAGAAATGGTTTTTCCTAGCATTGGGTGGAGAATATCACCTCCAGAATTGTGACCAAAGACAAAAAGAACATGGATTATTAAAAGTTTCCTCGTGCTTCCAATTTCAATCAGGGTAGACACAGTAATAGTTCACATTTTAAACGCCAGTAAGCAATAGAATAACTCATTGGAGATACACTAATACATAGACACTGAAGATTGATATATAGATGGACTGAGCAAGATCAGAAACCAGAAATTCAAAGCAGTGATCTTGTTCCCTATAGCTTCTCGGTAGGTAAAAAATCTATAATGTGGAAAGATAACTAAGTGATGCACAGCATGGCTCCCAAATTGCAAGATTTTAATAAACAGCACAAAGGGGCATTTACAATCAAGCAGAACCAAAGAAAGTTTAAAATCCAGTAACAAAGTAGCCAGAAACATAGATCCATCTCCTGGCTAGTAATACTTTATCCTGAAAAAAAAGGCATCTTACTATGACCAAACCATGAAATGCAGTTCCCTTCATCAACACAAGTCCCATGATTATCAAAATTTCAACCCCTCTAATCCCAAAATACTAGCACTAACACTATTAATTACATTATACTGATAATGGCTCAGTTTATCAGAGTACTTGGTCAGCTGGAGGATATTCATATAACTCCAATATACATGGGTTCCCATGCCACATTCATATCTATAGCCCATAGGATACATCACAGGCCCATCTTCGTTAAAGATCAAAGCATTATAACTAAAAAAATACCAACAACTTTAAATACAGTGATACTTTGCTTCGCATGGTAGTTGAAAAGGTAAAACTCATCAAACCTTCATTGTGTATGTTGAGCTAAAATGCAATTTGTTTGCTGCATCCTGCTGGAGTGTTGACGTTATATACGGAGTTGGAGGATTTTTCCTTACTTTACTTTTCTTAGTCCCAACAACTTCAAAGTTTGCAGCATCAATCTTCTCTTCAATATACTTTGCCATTTCATGAGAGTTAATCGAGAGCTGACTTAACTTGTTAGAATCAAAATGAGTCAAGTGCGCAGTTACTACTTGACTCCATTCCTTTTTTCTTAACTGAGCTTCAATAGTCCAGTACTCCTGTGGTTTAAATTCATCAATCTCCATTTCTCTGTCACATATAAGAGATAGTGCAGCAGATTGAACACGCCCAGCTGACTGGCAACCTGGTAATTTCCTCCATAACAATGGAGAAATACTAAATCCAATCAAATAATCAAGAGCTCGACGCGCAAGGTAAGCATGAACCAAGTTTACATCAATTTCTCTTGGAGATTGTAGAGCATTTTTGATGGATGTTTCAGTGATTTCATGAAAGACAACTCTTGCTACAGTAACATCTTGTTGTAAGGCATCTTGCTGTCTCAACATCTCAATAATATGCCAAGCAATGGCTTCCCCTTCACGATCAGGATCTGATGCCAGGATAAGATTTTCTGCTCTGGAAAACAAGTTAAAAATTAATGATAGGACTAAATCTTGCAGCTAGAGCAAAGAAAAGGCAATATAAGCGAAGAGTTTGTGGGGCTTGCAACGGTGCATAAAATGTTGATGACATAGATATATACAGAAATGAATTATCAGTTAATCACGCCACATAGCCTCATTGACATAGTTCAAGCTGACTGATGAATCCAAATGAAAGGGACAGAGAGCAGACCCGCTTAATGCAACCTTCATGCTCTTAAGATGGGTCCAAGCAGCGGAAGGAACTTCCCAGACCATGCTAAAGTCATCATTTGGCCGTACAGATCCAGATCTTGCAGCCAAATCTCTTACATGACCATAGCTAGCCAAAACTTCATACCTATCACCTAGGTACCCTTGAATGACCTTTGCCTTGGTAGCAGACTCAACCACTACAACTGCTTTTCCAGTCGGGGGATACAGGGGCTTTAAAGTCCCTTGTCCCACATTTTTCAATTTCCCAATCTGTTGAGGTTCAAGTTTCCCAGATGACCCATTAACTGATTCTGGAGCCCTAACCTTTTTACTGGACTTGCCACTTCGCTTCTTGGTTTGAATTTCTTTTAAAGAAACGCCATTAGGTACTTCATCAAGTGTGTTCCCAGTTGATTTCTTCTGAAAAACTAGAGTGTTAGCTAAAAAAATCAATCATGAAAATGACTGTATCCTTATTCATATACAGATTACTGGCTGCTAACCTCCTGTGTCAGACTCTTCTCATTTCTGCCGGTAGTTGCCCTCTTTGATTTAGTACTTCTGGAGGATTTGGCAACTGCGTCAGCTTCTAAAGTAATAGAATCCGGCTGCAATTCGTTACTTTTTCCCTTTTTTGATTGCTTCTTCGTCCTTCCTTTGGGCTTAGAATTTGATTTAACATCGGCAACAGAAGTTGAAACTATTGATTCCTGCTCCACATTTTCTTCCATCCGCCCATCACTAGAGATCACAGCCTCGACACTGTTCAAGGTTGATGTGCTTGAATTGGCAATTCCATGTTGTCCACGAACAGCCAAGGGTTTTGCGTTCTTTGAACCTTTTCCATTGGAAACCATGCTTCCCTCGTTCCTAGTTACACTTGAGACTTGACAAAAATGCCTCTTAGCAAAAGCCACATAATCAACTGAATTCGATGCCATACCATCATTCAAAGACCAATAAATCATCGCATTCCCAGGTGTTGCAAGGCAACGAAGGATTGATACAGACCTGGATGCAGCATCTAGGCGACGGGGAACAGATGAATGGCTGATGGAGAGTTCCCTTAACTTCAGTTGGGGGCATTTTACGCGTCTATGACATGAAGTCAATGATGACGAAGAT
>JAOQMM010173272.1:0-10076 GCA_027563515.1 Erythroxylum platyclados | reverse complement strand
AAATCACACAAGGAAGATTAGCCGAATATGAGAAGGGGGGTTTATCCTATCATCAAATGCTAACATGATTACTTTTGAGTTAATACGGTATCGGTCCTAGATTTCAAAGGTTGGATTACTCTCTCTCAAGTTATAATCATTAAATCCTAAATAATAACCCCTAATTGAATTATGGAATTTGCAATATCTCAATTAACAAAAAATCCATAATTTCAATCAGATCTTAAGCCCTTTAATTAACAACCGGGTCCTCACACGAGATCTCTCTTCGTATAAATTCCCGATTTGATTATTTGCATGATCTATTAGATTGTTTAACTCTAAATTCCCGATTTGATTATTTGCGTGATCTATTAGATTGTTTAACTCTCATTAACCAATCTAATTGTTTTGATATCAGTCCACTCTCTCGATTTGTTACCAAAGCATGCAAATACAACAAATAATCACAACACCCAATGTATTAACATCAAAAGAAATCACAGTAACATTGATTTAAGAACAAATCCCTAAAGAAGTTTAGAACATCATCATCAAACTCAAATCCATCACTATCAAATCGATCTTATACATTTAATTGAAATAACAATAAAGATGAAATGAAAAGTCACTTGGAAGGGTCAGAATAGATCAGGAAGATGGAAGCATTGCAGCCCCTTTTTCTCCTTCTTCCTTTCTCCTCCTTCTCTCTCCTTCTTCTTCTGTTATGGATCTTTCTCAAAGTGGCAGAGGTTGGAGCCCCCTTAGGGTTCTTTCTCTTTCTTTATATAGTTTTTTTCCATTTTAGGTAAACCCTAGGGTTTTCTGAAGTCCAAAAATTCCCAAATGTCCCTCGATAAGTCTCATTCGGGAGGCTGTCCGCACTGTCTGTTGCACAGGCCATGATCGTGGCCCTATTTTGCTCTCTGTCATGATAGTCTCCATGCTTTTGTCATGATCGTAGGCTTGGGCCTTGCTCTGAGTTTCCTACGAATCCTCTCTATTCTTCGATATTTGATCTGAAACACTAACAAAAACATCAAGGCACCTCAAATACACAAAATTTAAGCTCAATGGCATGCTCTAACCCATAAAACACTCAAAATATAAATGTCTAACTAAATAACACAATCCTAACCTAAACATGCACTAATTATTCAATTTAACAACTAAACACGTACTAAACTACCCACTAAATCATTATACAATCTAACACTATTAACATCCCCATACTTAAACTTTTGCTTGTCCTCAAGCAAAGACAAAACAAGCAAAACAAAATACACCAAACATAATTAACAACAAAACGCGCACATATGCAATAATGGGTCAATGACATTAAACTTCATGAAACAAATTTAACTACAATAACGATCCCTCAAGTTATTATAAATTATTAACTTGTGAAATTTGTGTCTAAGTATTTCAGACAAAATATACAAACTAATCAAGACCTTAATGTCAAACTCATTCACTCGTATCAATTTATTCGGTCAATCGAAATTGTAACTATCCTTAAGTAGCTTTTCATGAAAATTCGAGCTATTCACTAAGATCAATAGGATTTATTAATCAACAAACTATTTTTGTTACTTTTAATTGACATGAATCTAGCCTTTTGACGTGAAGACAAACATTTGTGATAAATGTCCCCCGATTACTCAACTAGGCCATGTTTTTATTAAGCGGCTTGGTTGGAATGTCATTATAGCCTTTTGACACGAAAGCAAATATTTGTGATGAATGTCTCCCAGTTACTCAACTACATCATATTCTCAACTAGCTACTAGCTCTATTCATAACCCAATTTGTTTCAAAAAAAGGCTAGGGGAATAGTTATTTATTAAACAAAACACGCATTTTTTTTATTGCCTATCTCATTTCTTTAGCTAATCATTCTCATGAAAAGGTACTAACAATGCTACGTATTCGATTGACTTAAAATTATAAATGAATGTGATAAATTCTAAAGTGAACGAACCAACATCATATCCTAATTAACATGCATATTTAAACGAAACAACCTAGAATACTAATTGTACAAGCTAATAACTCTTTGCAACCTAAAAGACTATGTTCAAAGTTAAATCGATTCTATTAAGTCCTAGCCATTGATACATTCATACTAATTACATCATGCAATCCTAAAAAACCTAACATACAGCATGCAAAATTCACATTCAAATAAAAAATATATAATGCACACAACCCTCCCCACACTTGGACAACACATTGTCCTCAATGTGAGAAGAACAACAAACAATACATAAGGTGGGAATAAAAGTAACAAAACAAGAGAAACATAAGAATAATTGAAAATAACAATAAAATAAAAGACAAGGGTTAGAGTATAGAATCATCATGGTGCTCTATATATTGTTTCTCTCCCACAGAACATTTGATGAAAGAATAGAAAACACTTGATAGGTCGTTTAGGAATTTGGTTTTTAAAATAGCATCACTTGAGGGAAGATTCAGAAGAGAGATGAAGACTGTTTGAATATTCAAAACGGATTAATGATGATTCCCTGTCAAGTTTGTTTCTATAAACTTAGGATTTGTAGCTTTGTTCTTAGTTTTTAACAATGTTTTAAAATTAAATTGGAAGTTAAAACAGTAAGATAATAGATTTTAGGTTTAAAATGTTCAAATAATATTAGATCGTTATAAAATCGATTAAAATTTGAATAAAATTAAAAATTTTGTAATATAATTGAAGAAGGTTATTATTAACGATAAAAAAGTTTAATTGAAAAATAAAACTATTAAATTAAAATTAATTAATTGAAAAATGACACTATTAAATCTATGAGATCAACTACTTTTTTTATAAAGAAGAAATCTAACGTCCCTAGTTTTAAAAAAAAAGTATAAAAAGAATTATTTTTATACTCTAATAATGTTCAGTCTTAATAAAATAATAATGATAAATAATTTAGGGATAATATATAAATGTAACATAAATCTTATAATTATGATCTCATCATAATCTTATATGTAATGTACATTTATTTTATAAATTTTATCTTATACATCACCTAATTAAACTAATATGCATAAGATAAAAAATGATTTAAAATAATTTTGTTACAAAAAGATAGTCCAAAGAGCGTCGAGTAAGACAATAATGAATTTATACTTGATCCATGGCAAAAATCAAAAGCGGAAGACATCACTGTTACATAAGATTCTCTTTTAAAGGATTACAATCCCATAACTTATTTATACAGCAAATTCACAATGTGTTAGGCTAAAAGAAAAAGAAATCAAAATAGGAACATTAAAGAACAGATACAACCACGTCTACTAAGCTCATCACTCAGCTGATGTCAAAAGTATTTACAACAGTACCTCCTCCTAACACTTCATCATCCCAACTATACCGTTTTCCTAGGGAGTAAACCACCCATGGACGAAACACAGGGTAACCATCATTCACTCCAAAAGGCCCACTAAGCTTATTCTTCAAATTATACTTCAAATAAAATAAATTTACTATCACGTTAAACTAATAAATATATTATTGTTAATTAATAAATATGATAATTTTAAAAGAATTATTTTTACATATTAAATATTTTACTATTAACATGAATAATAGTATGTAAAATATGAGAAGTATGGTATGAATATTGTTCAAGGTATTTGTAGCTAATTTTTCGCAACAACCCTGTCAACAAACGTAAAAATGTAGGTTATATGGAGACAGCAGAGGGGTCAGCTAATGATTTTTAATACCACAAGTAGCATCATCAAATTTTCTCATACTTCTGTTGGCTATGTTTCTGTGCAATAAGGCCTCTCAAGAACAAATAATAGCTAGCACCTTTCTCTTTCTTTGAGCCAAGCGCAGCAGGAAAACAGAGTGGTTCCTACGGACATGAGTGGAAAAAGAAAAACGTTACTTTCTTTCAAAGGTATAAACAGCACCTGTTTCAAGTGTAAGATTGTTGACAAGCTCTAGACACGATATGCCCATCATATTTATAGGTATATATGTATAATGTATTGACCGCTTGAATTTGAAGAAGTCATCAAAAACACACTCCACGCCTGGGAAAAGAGTTCAAAAGCTCATCATCTTCTCTTTTTAACACCTCCTCTCTCTTGTTATCCTTAAGGACTTCATCTGTCTCTTTCCTCGCTTCCCCAAGCTCCGGACAACAAGAAGAATATCTACCTAGAGGCTTGGCCTACTCTTTTAGTTATCAAATTTTGGTCTTTAGATGTCTATGGAGGCTTAGAAGATCAAGAGTGAACATGGGTAACGGATACAATCAACATTTTCGCCAACAAAACCCACATATCCATTACAAGACCACATTCTTGCTTATGCTGTGTTCGAGACCTTCTATCAAAGACGTGTCTCTTCCCAAATTGCAAGATCGATCCTCTTCCTTCTTCAAAGACCCTTTATCTCCAAAAATTGGTTGCATGGGCCAAGTAAAGAGAAGCAACAGAATAGTTGGTCTACCTACTTCTAGCAAGCTCAATGTCACAAGCCAAAAAGACACCTCCACCCCAATCAAGTACTCTAAGCTCAAGAGGATCTTCTCTGCCAAAAATCCCGCAAACAAAACTACCGCTCCAGTTACACACACCACCACATATATTAGAAGACGAAGAATCTTGAAAGGTGCAAGAGGAACCAAGGTTGACGATGGTAAAGAAAACTCTGTTTCCGTCAGCATAGACCAAATGGATCCCCCTTTGCCTGTGGTGATCAAGAAAGTACAAAAACCAGGAGACGGAGGAGAAGTGAACAGTCTTTGGAAGAGGAGATGTGGTGGGGTTGCTTTGGAAAACCTGCAGCTACAACAGATTCAACTCAACAGAGAGAATGTAGGACCAACCACTGTTTGATATGATAAGAAAGTCTTTGAAGTGTATCGCACTGCATAGTTTACGCAAATGGAGTATGTTTCTGTTCCCAATTTTGCTATTAGCAAATTCAATGCAGTACTAAAGAAACCAATTACCAAATGGTAGTTCTGGAAAGAATGTATATGAATGTTACTGTTCGGCTTAGAGACTAAACCAGTTGGCTCTTTTAAGCCTCTATTCTTATTGAAATATACAGAAAAGACATCTTTTCTATTTATTATATTTTTTATTATATTAGTATTAATTTTCTTGACGAAATTATTTACAAAGTGTCGTTAATCAATGTCTTGGCGGAAGTTATGGGCAGTGCAGAGTCAGATGTGTCTCAGATCAGCTTGCTACTTTCCCATGAAGTTTGTCGACTTCATCAATTACTGTTGGGATAATGATATAAAGAAGAGGACGCTTCCGTACTTGCTTTTAGTAAAGCATTATAATGCCCAAAAAAGTAAAAAAGGGAGAAAAGGATTGAACATCTACAAATGTTTAGCCCATGAAACAGGAAAGCCAGGAACTGATCTGGAACTCCAAGTAACTTCAGGAGAGATCCGCTTCAAAAAGTGATGAAGGAAAATTAAGGGGAGGAGCTTCAAAGCAGAGTTGAGGTGAGTACGATGTGAGGGCGTACAACGTTGTAGAACATGACAGATTTTCGTTGCTGGAAATATGATTCAAGTTTCATAGTTTATTATTGGGTCTTGATTATCTTATTTTGTTCATTTTTCTACTACTAGAGAAATGGGCGAGATCGGATACCGCGAGTGCTTAAATAATTATAAAAAATTTTTATATTTGATTTTTCTAAAATTAAGATTACTAAAATTATATTAAATGATTAACATAAATCATAATAAAGTATAAATTTTAATTCGTACCTTATTTTAAAATTTGATTTTTTTCTTGTCATATCTCTCAAATTGTTTCTGAAATAAGTCATCTTAATCACTGTAGTCATACAAGTATTAGGCTTTTAACAGTATTTGCATTTGTTTACCTTTTTCCACTTCTTCCTTGTTCTAGAAAGTTTTGTTTGCTTCTTTCCTAAATGTCAGTTAAATAAAATGGAATCAATAGCAATAGGAGAAGGGACAATTGAGAGAATTTTGTAATTATTGCAAAGAGGGTTGGTAAAGAAATGTTAGCTCCATTAGAATTTAAGTTTATTTATAATTAATTTAGACATTTTAGTAATTCAATTAAAATTAAATTTTAATTTCAATTAAACTTTAATTAGAACTACAAATAATTCTAATTTAATATAAGTTATGCTCAAATAAGGTCTAATATTTCATATTGATCCTTATTTATTAAATATCTCATATTTAATTACAAAGTTTCTCAAAATTTACAATCAAGTCCAACTTGATTAAAATATCATTTCTCTGTTCAACTCATTTTTTATGTGTGACTCATTAGGTTTCTAAATATGTTGGCAATGAGTATAAATTATAACTTTAAATCATATTTTATGATTAGATAAATTAAACTTCTTTAATTTATCTTTAATTCTCTAATTAAATAAAATATATTTTTAAATCAAGATTGACATCTAGCAATACATCATGACTACTCAAATATTTAAGAATATCAAAGTGGTTTTGATTAACTTTTTTATGCATGATTTTTTTCGTATAATTCAATTCTTTCATCATATAATGTTCCGATTAGACATAGAGCATGAAATTAATGTTTACTATATTTTGAGTTCAATCATATTAGTTCTCTACTATTACCTATTAATTCAATTAATAACAATTATAAACTATTTATAAAACTTCATTCCACCTTGGCTAAGGATTTTTCGAATCAATACTAATCGAGAACAATGAAACATTCTCCCTAGTTACTTTTAGATTATGTATTATATCTTAATCATTTAACTACCTCCATATATTTCATCTTATATCCAATGACTACCGACTAAGTTATCTTTGATTAGAACAGGTCATAAGTAGTATCAAAACATAACAATCCCTATAATTAAACCTATAACTATAGCAGTAGCAAGTCTAGTTCGATCCCACAAAGAGTGTTCGGTCGATCCCACAGAGAGTGTTCAGTTAGGTTTTGTTATGAAATTAATTGATGTTTAGGTTTTTGGGAGTTTTGGTTTAATAACAAAATAAAGTAAAACTAACCTAGTGAAAACAAATAAAAGAAAACATTAAAAATGATAAAAGTGGGGAATTCGTTAGGGACCTGATTCTTTAGTTTAATCTCTGCCTAAGCTCTAATTAAATATATTTCATTGATTTGTTGCTCTTTTACCTCTCCTTGAACTATTGGTCGTAGATTAACAACCAGCTCTGTTAATCCCGGTTTTTCCTTAGGTCATAGTTAATTAAGAAGAGCTCGTTAATTAACCCTAATTATCGGATAACCTAGGAGACGCTCTCTAAGTTTAATCGGATAGCCACCTTACAAATGAGAAAAATAGACTAATCTAAGCAATAATCACACAAGCCCGAATTATTTAACCTAGGTTATGTTATCCCTAATGATTACTAACCATTAGTTGCCACAAATGAATTGGAAACACGACGATTACATATTGCATTTGATTTTAGCAATAAGTTCATGCATAAAAACAACCAAATAGAGAATTCAATCATTCTTACACAATACCCAATTCAATAAACATAAGATAACATAATCAATTCCTAAGAGAGAAAGAACAACAAATACAAGGAGAAATATGCTTAACCGAACCGTTGGTGTCGATTGTCTGAACATTAGATATATCACGGTTTTGATTAATATTACCTTTTCCACCCTGTCTCTGACCAGACCTGAAATTCCTACCTCTTCTTTGACTGGATTCACCTTTGTTTGTTGACTCATCCTTTCCTTCTTTACATTCGCTTGAGCTTTTAATGCATGCTCAACAACCGGTGCGGATCTCTTGTCTAACTTTTGTTCATGTGCTTCCAATGCTCCTTGGAGACCATCAATTGTCACAGTCCTCAGTTCCTTCACCCCCTCGATAGCAGTTATAACATCAAATCGCTTCGTCAAAGTAGGAAGAATTTTCTCCATGATTTGAACATCAGAAATAGTTTCTCCATTGGCTCTTATGTTGTTGACGAGTTTCTGGGTGCGCATAAAATAATCAACAATCTTCTCATTGTTTTCTTGTTGAAGTAGTTTAAATTGTCTTCTGTATGTCTGCAGTAGCATTTTCTGAACTGGTTCGGCACCTTGGTAGGAATGAAATAAAATGTCCCAAGCCTCCTTTGAGGACTTTACATTAATAATTTTCTGAAATACAGATAAATCAACACTTTGAAAACTATGGTAGGTAGCCTGATCATCTTTGTTACGAGCACGAGTCAAGTCTCGCCTACATTTTGAGAAGCATCCTCTGTTGAGAAGCAACCAAGAAGAGGATTGAAGAACTGTAGTGAAGTGGGGTTGGAAAGAAACAAAGGCAGAGAAGAGAATAGAATATCTGAACTTTTTTTTGTATGAAGCTGATGATGATAATTTAAAGTGTAAACCTTCAGTCTCTGCACTCTACCAACTCTAAACGTGTATACCTCTCATGCGTGAACAGTGTAAAAGTTTTTGTATTAATTTCTAGTTCTATCTCTGGGCTTTAAAAAAATTGCTAAGAGGTTTCTTCTTCGAACAGGTTGTTTAACTACAGTCCACTTATTGAACTAGAAGATACTGAATGGCTGGAATTATGCAGTACGTTCCATGTCCTGTATTCAAATTTGATGGGAAAAATAATTTTTAAGCGTGGATAGTTCAAATACGATTTTTCTGAAAACTTTGGGTGTTTGGGAAATTGTTGAGAATGGAGTTCCTGAACCTGCAGATATTGAAAATTTGCAAAGACTGAAGGTTTACACTTTAAATTATCATCATCAGCTTCATACAAAAAAAATTCAGATATTCTGTTCTCTTCTCTGCCTTTGTTTCTTTCCAACCCCACTTCACTACCGTTCTTCAATCCTCTTCTTGGTTGCTTCTCAACAGAGGATGCTTCTCAAGATGTAGGAACGATTTAAAGAACCAGATACTCCAGCAAAGAAAGAAGCAAAAAAAACAGAGGGATGGGAGAAACCTAGGCAGAAGCAGAGGATAGCACGCAGAGAGCAACAAACACAAAGTGCTCTAATACCAGATGTAGGAATCGTTTCAGACAGCCAAAATCTCACTTTTTATTTAACAAACCAACACAATAAAGCCATATCTCATCTCTTGTGTATAACATTGAAAACTTCCTCTGTTTTTTTAATTCACTCTGCTCTCACTTTTGACTTAACATATACACACACACACATATATATCTATATATATATATATATATCTAGGCACACATCGACTTAACACACACACACATATAACCAATAAATAAATGACATCTGAAACTTGGTTTAATCCTAACAAGACTTGATAAAAGGCCACACCACATGAGGATTGATCAAATGGGAAAGAGGATCGTGATTATGGATTGTATCTAAATGACAAGTTTTTCAGAGATGAAACCAATATAAAGGAACTGAAAAAGATGATTAATACTGGTTTGATAAGCTACAGATCCTTAAAGGTAGCGAAAACACCAAAGCATATATAACGAAGTTCTGAATATGAGCAAGGATATCATGCTTCTAATATAAAATAGTTGGGATCAAGGATATTAAAAAAGGTTGTTAGAATGAATACTCGTTATTTAAATTGGCCTAGAGAGACTATACTTTTGGATGACTAGGCTTTGATAATTAAAAACTATGAATTATGTGTGAAATATAAAGGAAATGGCTTTTATTATTTTAGGACCATTTCTTTCTCAAAATCATATATTAAAGTAGCCACACTGAAGATTACTGGGATGAATTAAAATGAAGTAAGATGTTTTGAAGATACGGATAGCATGTCTGGAAGATACAGAATACTAAATGAACAAGAATGAAAGAGGAAATCACCTAAATTGAAATGCTAACCAAAGAAACTCCAAAAGAGATAAATCAGACTTGCTATTGTGTGCCACTTTTTCTCTATTGTGCTATTATATTGTCCTATTTATAGCGTCAATATTTCCATGGTCAACCCTCCAACACAATCCTAACTCCATCCATCATTTCAAGTCTTTCAAAAGAAGTTGAACTTTGGAATCAGATATAAAAATGAAAGAGGACCAAATGAGGTCACCTAGCTAACCTGTCAGTGAGTTGAGTGAATGTCCCAGAAGGTTGTCATCCTTCAAG
>JAOQMM010172947.1:0-10094 GCA_027563515.1 Erythroxylum platyclados | reverse complement strand
GTCACGTAACTCGATCTACCAACCAAAAACATGCCATACTAATTATGGTGAACTGCTTAGCATTTTAATTCGAAGATGATTTCCTGGATTAACACAAATGCTAATTAACAGACTAATTTTTCCTCCGTCATTATTAGATAATATGGACGTCAAATGAGTAAAAGGGTTTTGGCAGGACCAATTTTCAGTATTCAATAAACCATCTTGACGCAACCATTTCTGTTTATCCTACAGATCCATTAATTTGAAAACCAACTCTTATTTCATGTATATAAACATTCAAATAGACTTTGACTTTCAGAGAAGAGTTTGATAAAATGGCCCTTAAAGAGGAATCAGTAATGAATCATGCACACACTTCATTCACAAAAACAACAAGAGACAATTTAGCATTGAGAGAAATATAATATTTTCAAAAGTTTTTCGACTGTTACACAACAAACACATGTATTGACTTTTATTAAGAACACTTCTCGTAAATGTACCTAGAGTGAGATAAATAGATCATGAAATCTAACCCTCGACTAGCGAATGAGTCATGCACCAAAAAAGGCACATTAAAAGAAGATATCTCCATACCAGGAAAAGAAAAAGATAAGAAGAAATAAAACAATAAGATCAAGAGAGAGAAACAATGACAAAAAGAAAATCCGAACGAGAGAGAGTGTGTCGTAGTATGCCTTTGGTAGCGTTATTAGAGAAAGCCTCAGGACGATAATCGACAGTCCGAATCACGGACTGGACGGCGACGGTGCTCTTCCTGAGTTGATCGGCGGGGGGAGTGACGGTCTAATCATGTACGACATTCTCCGCTGGAGCAGCACGGTGGAGAGGGGCGGGGCCGGGTCAACAAGAAGGCGGCGGCTGGGAAGAAGAAGATGGAGACGTCGTCTTTTGCGAAGCTGAGGCCATTGCAGGGGGTTTGCGAGCTCGCGAATTCCACCAACGTATGTCTCTATACAATCCACTGACATACAGCAAATCCTCTTTCTTCACTCTCTCTCTCTCTCTCTATATCTCGCTCTCACTCTCCACAACCACTTCACTCTCTAAGAACCTTGAAGAAACTGAGAATCGAGAAAAAGGACGCACAGAGATTATGTTTCCTTGTTTGGACTTTTCCTTTATTAGTGCGATAAATAAATGAGAGAGAAGTGCGAGAATGCTTGTGCGGGATTGTGATCGTATTCAAGCTAAATACAGGAACGAGTGGAGAGAGAGTTCAGTAGTCAAGAGAAGTAGGGTATCTATGTCCATATAATTCTTTATATAAAATTACATTGGCTTATCAAATGAAATACAGGTTGTTGGTAGTAATAAGATAAGTGGGTGAAATCGACAGGGGCGGAATAATTGGCTACTCTTTTATAAGCTCTGAAGTGTTTGGAGTGATTATAAGTAGCAGTGTGGCAAATCAACGTCACGTCAGGGATCCAATAATATTCCAAAAACAGCTGTAAAGATGTCAGTGGGTTGATGCTACGTTTGAAGGCTCCGAAGTCGGCAACGACAAAAGTTGCTTCTGTAGATCGTCACTCACTTGCCAAATCTGGCACGTGTTCTGACATCCGAGTATTAAATAATGTAATGAAATGCCCACAAAATGCCCCCTTTTCATCTGTTCTGTCACTCTCCTCTCGCTGGGTTACAGAAATAGCTACGATTCTAAGGCTCAGACATATAACATCTCTTCTTCCCATTCTCTCTTTAATTTGATGCGTTTACCATTTTCTTGGATAAAGTCTTTCCTTTTCTAGTAACACAACCACTGGAAAAGTTGTTGTTAGCTTAGCTACCTATACAACTTTTGATGTGAAAACTGATTCAATAATTATTTTATTTTAAATTAAAGATGATTATAGAATGAGTACAATCTTATAATCTCTCCTCCTCCGTACAAGAGATTTGCGTTAGCAACTACTTTTACTTTACTCTTAAAGTGTCGGTGAAAGCGATAACTACTTGTCCTTCGGAGGAACTGATGTTCTGGTTCTGGTGGTGGTCACAGGATGAACAACGATGGTCCGTGAGATGATCTGCAGTGGGGTAAGATTATCCAAGTTTCCGTTCATTGATTGCCACCTGTAAAAGCCTAAACGCAGAATCAGATGTTCACTTAGCCATCTGCTATTACTCCCCAAGATGTATCTTTCTCAATAAATGTCTCAACTACCGCCAATTTAAGATTTTGTTTCAATCTTCAACGAGTTTAGTAGCAGTCTCTTTTTTCAGCAATGAAATTGGAATTCTTATTTCTATATGAGAACATTTTGAGCCACTAGTTTTTCAATGGGGATTTAATAACAAATTAATTCATAATGAGAAATCCACTATTTTAATTGTGGTTTAGAGTCTTTATGTGAAAAATAAGAACTTAAAATATGCCTAACCTAATTTCTCTAAAATTCTCATAATTAGACAACATTTCCAGTTACAATTATAGTGCCATATATTAACAAAAATACATCTAAATATCTGCAAGTTATATTTTGAGACTTAAAATCTACATTTAGATATAAATATTTTAGATATTCCATATGCCTCTTTTAACGTTAAGACTAAAAATTATAATTAAGAACATAAAATTGTTATTGTCTTTCTTAACTTTAAATTAAATTATCCCTTTTAAATTTTAATTTTATTATCTTACAAAATTAAACTTAAATTTTTAATAAAATTTCATATATTAAAAATAAGAACAAAGAATTCTAATATGAAGAAAATTCAACTTCCAAGTAATATTGTAGTAATTTTGTTACTATTTGAATATCTTATCACTAATAAAAAAGAGTCTCATTTTTAATAAAAAGGACAATAATAAAGCTAAGATAAACAATTTTCATATTGAAAATATCTTTTTTTGTCCAAATTATGAAGAGCATTATTAATTGGACTTTGTTAAAGTTGACGTGATACATTATTTAGAAATTGACATTACTCTTTAGATTTGAAAGATTGGCTTGTCAACAAGGCAATTGTTGAAACCCTAAGTTTAGTTAGCATAATCATGTAAGTATTAATACATTTTAGTTAATACTTTGACATGTAGATTGTCATAAAGATGATATATCAACAAGAAAAGAAAACAAAGTCCTGATAGTAGGCGAGGCACATTGATACATTCTTAAAGATGGGTGAAATTCTAACAATCAACAAGGATTGGCATGTAATTAGTGGAAATTATAGATGAAGGGCATGATTGTACGTGAGAATTGATGATGGCTAGTGCAACTAAGTTATGTTAAGTCTAACCATGTGCGAAAGTACTTGACTTTGACAAAAAAGCTCAAAGGTATGAAAATCTTCAATGTTTCCTGTACAGGTTGTTCATATTGTTACTTAACTTAGACATTAACGATGTGATTATATCATAAGTGTGATTGGATAGATCATGCACCATGATAACCCTAGATGGCTAATCGAAGGCTCATTAAGAAATTTGCTAGTTGGAGAGTCAATAATTTTGATGACATAAAAAGAACTTAGAGAAAGTAATTAAAGAAGTTGGAGCACTACCTAAAATGATAGGAGAAGAGGGAGTACTTCCTATAATTATGAAGAAGGAGGGTTGGTGATGTAGTAAAGTGTTGAGCTTCATTCAAAATCATGTTTTCCATCTCTTTAGTAGAGTTAATGACTAAAAGTGGCAACTCCTCGTTAAGTTAATGGATTTAATGGAAGTAGTGATTTTTAACTTACTTGTTCCATTAATTCTTATAAACTTATATAAAGGTATCATGTTTAGTTCATTTATGAATTATAAACATTCAAACATTTTCATATATAAAGTTTGAAAGCTTAGGGAGAATGTTTTATTATAAATAGTTTAAGTAGAGAGTTATTGTATATATTATTTTGTTCATTAGAAATAGCTTAATAAATGGTTCATTTATCATATTACTCTCATCCATTTTTTAAATTGAGTTGTAAATACACTTGTGTGGTTGAGTGTGAGAGCAACGTTTAAATAAAAGTGAATGTAAGGTGTGCAAAAGTTAAAAGAAAGGTTATTTAATGATCATGAATGAATATTGAGTTAAGTTTTAATAGACTTAATATTGACCTTGAAACAAGGGCTTTAAATTTTTTTCTCATTTTTTGTGTCTATAAATGTCTCATATTACATAGAGAAAGTTTAAGATCTTTGTTAGAAAGTTTTATTGTAAATAGTTTATGTAGAGAGAGTTCCTATGAAAGATCTTTATATAGTATTTTGAGGAAGATGTGTCTCAACTTTCATTTGTTTTATTAGTTATAAATAACTTAATAAAAGGTTGGTTTATCATATTTCTCTCTTATACATTTTTTTAATTGATTTGTCTTGTGTGGTTGGGTATGAGAGAACCGTTTGAATAAAAGTAAATGTAAGGTGTGCAAAAGTTAAATAAAATATTATTTGGCGATCATAAAGGAAGACTGAGTTAAGTTTTAACAGACTTAATTGTGGAACAAGGGCTTTGAAAATTTTCTTATTTGGTTATGCCTAGAAATGTTTGATATTACAGATGACATCAACACTCAATGAGGATTTCCAATTATTTATGATCAATCTTAAGCAAAAAAAAAAAAATTTGAGTAAAGGGTTGCTAAAATAAAGGCAAGCATTGGTCCTTTAACACCAACATATGAAGAATGGTTCTATTATTGGAACATTTTAAAGTTTTATGGCAGAAACTTCAAGAAATTTTAAGAGCACTCAAGGCACAGTCAAAAGTTCATGAGGAGATGAGCTATAATTTTTTGGTATATAAATGTGCTATGGAATAAAATTAGAGTCAGCTCCTGACAACTTTAATGAAAGTTTAAGAGTCATATATTTTCAATGGCAAGTGAAGTGTTAGAAAACTCAAAATCCTTTTAAAAGATATAGAGTAATACTTTACAATGATAAAAAGTGTAGATTAAAAAATGCCAATCACAACAATATACAGGGTGAATGATGCCAAGTTATGATAGAGGATACAGATCTCCAACTACATCAAAATGGATAAATCTCTTATCAACACTTAGAGAAAATGAAGAAGCTAATGGAACAATTCTTTCCTAATAATACTTCATAGCTCTTGAAGGAATCTTTTAAGTAATTGATACAAGATAGTTCAGTATGTAAGTATATGAGACAATTCATATCTTTGATATTGGATGTGTAGAATATGTCAAAGGAGGATAAGTTATTCAACTTTATTACCGACTTACAAGGTTAGACACAAATAAAGCCTTAGAGGTAAAATATGAAGGACCTCCTTAGTGCAATTACGACTCTAGATGCTTTGGTGGATCTCTACTTGTCATTACCAGTGATGATCAACAAAGATGGCAAAAAGAATGTTGAAAATTCAAAATGACCCAAAAAAAACAAAGAGAATATATGAGAGTCTTTTTATTGTAAGTCAAAGAAGCAGTTAAAACAAAATGTTGTTTGCTCCATTTGCAAAAGGCTGCACTTTGTTTATAAGCATACAAAACATAAGGTGAGGGATGAGAATATCAATTCCATAGTAATGAAGGATCAAAGAAAGGAGGGGGAGAGCTCGACAAAAGAAGGTTACCTCAATAATTATATTATGTTAGGTGCAATAATTCTTAAGAAGGAGCGTCCGAACAAATGCAAACTATTCAATATAAAGGATAGACGGTACATAGATGATGTACTTATGAAAAAAGAAGCTTTGTTCCCATCTTCAAATTTTGGTTACGAAGTTTTCAAAAGAACCACTTGCGGAGAAGTGCCAACAAATTATTTCAACAACGTCGAATTCTTCTGGTGATGGTATTTTTTAAAACCTTAAGCTCAATTGGTGCAATTATGTAAGTATTAACAGGTTTTGGTTAATGCTTGACATGCATGTTAGTATAAAGATGACATATCAACTAGAAAATAAGGCAAATTCTGTTAAGTAGATGAAATACATTGGCACATTCTCAATAGTAGATGAGGATGAGCAAAAACTCCCAAAAATTTGAGAAGGTTGGCATGCAATTAGTGAAAATCATAAATGAAGGGCTTGATTGCATAAGCGAATTAACTATGGTCAAAAAAATTACATTATATTAAGTCTAAGGATGTGAAAAGGCATTTGACTACAATGAAGAATTTTAAAGTTATGAATTAGCAAAGTTACTTATATATATGGCCTAGGTTATTACTTAAGTTAGTTATAGAGCAATGTGATTCTACCATGAAATTATTTAAATGGATCATGCAACAAGGTGGCTCATAATGGTGAATTGAAGGCTCATCAAAACATTTATTAGTTCATAAGATGATAATATGATGACACATGACAAGAACATTAAAGATAAAAGACATAAATCTTCTATGAAGTTTGACAAACCTTAAAAAAATTCCTTGATATTTACAATTCTAAAAAAAAAAGTCTTTTTAGTTTTCAATTTTCTAGAAAAACCCCTTCATTTAGATTTTGATTAAAAAAAATGACAAGGCACACATAATATGAACATTAGACATAGACTAATTAGATGTTATTTATATGACGATTCAACTCATTTTTTAAACTTAAACTGAAATTAACTAAATTAGATTTAAACTAATAATTTATTATAATTATCTTAAATTATTAATTTAAGTCAAATTCAATTAGTTCATGTCATACTTAAAAGGTAAGTTGGGTTACCATAATAGTGATATTTGATTAATTCACTTCTGATGTTCATGTTACATATGTTTTATTATTAGTTTTAATCATAGTTTAAGAGAAAATCTTTTTCTAAAAATTAAAATTCAAAATGAGTTTTTTTAGAAAAAAATTTTAAACTACAAAAGAGTTTTATGTCTATTATCCAAAACATAAAAAAAAAGTGAGTTTTATGTGGGAACGACTATCTAACACAATAGGAGAAGTGAAAGTGCTTTTTAAAATGGTGAAAAAAATGGGTTATTGATTTGAAAAAAATGGCAAACATCATCCATGATCTTGTTCTTCATCATCTTAATAGAATTAGTGATTAAAAAGCTGTGATTCCCCAGTAAATAGGTAAATTTGTTTAAAATTATGGCTTTAAACTTACATAATCTTTAAATTCTTGTAAATTTAGAAAAAAACATCATATTTAATTTATTTAAGAATCATAGACATTTCAATTGTCCGTTTATAAAGAGTTCAACAAATTTTATTATTTTAAAAGATATCGAGTAAAGAATTTTTAAGTATTCTTTTGTAGAGTATTTTGAGAAACTCTTTTTTAAATTTCCTTTTTATTATTTATTATAAATAGTTCAATAAAAAACGTTGACTTTATCATCTTCCTAACTATAGAACTTCTAAATATGACATGAGATGTGCAAAAGCTTGAAAAAGTGTCGTTTGACAATCAGATTGATGTAAAATTTAGCAAAACTAAGCTTGAAAGTGGTATAAAAACGTTTAATTATTTTTGTTCTCATTTTGATGTATCTAACACCACACCATCTTAAAACTAAATCTTAATTATCTGAAACCTTAAATTTGAATTCCCAAAATCCAACCCCTGAATTTGAATTATTCATTTTAGTTGTCAAATTTCAGTGTGATTACGACCCCAACTCAGGAACCACCACCACCTGTGCTGTGCTCAACTTATCCCCTTGATTATTATTGCCTTGGATTCTCCATTAGAAGCTTTAAATGAGATCTCCACTAAACAAAAACAACAACTGATGTTTCAAAAACCGGATCGGATATTGAATCGATTAAAGGAAATATTTCAGGTTTAAAAGTTTAACCGATATTAAACTGTTATTAAATTAGTATATAATAAATAAGAAGTAAAAATTATAAAATTAAGCAAAAATAAAAAATTTTATTGAAATAAAAAATACACCAATGTATATTATTATATAATTAACAAATAATAAATAAAGTTGAGTATAATATAAAATTTAAAATAACAATAAAAATCAAAATTGTATTTCTAAAAAGTTAAATTATATTATAATGACCTAGAAATTAGTATTACAATAAGATTGTGATTCAAAAAAGGCCAATTAAACTTGATCCTAAATCCTAATTTCTAACGATTTAATTTAATTAATCAAAATAATATAATTTTGTTTGATTAATGAAATAAAACATTAATACTGTCAATACTAAAAATAAAACATACTCGTTATTATTTTAAAAAATAAAATGTTAAACTTCATCTCAAACATTAATTTTTAATGATTCAATTTAATTAATTAAAATAATATAATTTTGTTCAATTAATAAAATAAAATATTTATAAAGTCACAAACTAGAAAAAACTTGTTATTATTTTGAAAAATAAAATATTAAACTTTATTTCAAATTTTAATTTTTAACCATTTAATTTAATTAATCAAAATGACATAATTTGGTTGAAATAAAAATTCATGTTGTCAAGACTAAAAAAAAATTATAAATTCTTAGAAGTTATAACCTATTAATTAAAAGTTCACGTGTATGGACAACATTCAAATGGTAAACTTGATTTATTCTGTACTATTCTTCTTGACGGCTTCTTCATTCCACCGTAAGGAAATCTCGGAGGCAACACCAACAAATGATCAAACACCAACACCTTGCTCTTACACAAATTGTCTATCTTAATGTATAATTCATAAACAACAATAAAGCATATTGATCAGGCCCATAACTGTGGAAGTCGAAGTAAATGGAAGGGGAGTTAGATTAGATCAGATTACCAAATCAAAAAGAAGGGAAGTTAAGCCGTGAGGATGACAGCACCGCCATTGCCCATTGGCCTTAATCTTCTGCTCAGCAATCTTGGAAACAAGCTTAGCCTTCACAGCAATGGGCTGATTCTGCGGCAACGCGCCCTTTCGAAGAAGCTTCAAGTAGCCAAACTGCGTCACATCAATCAAAGGCGCATTGTCCTTTGTGGCCTTACCATAATTACCTCTACTCGGACTTCTCAGAGTATCTCAAGTTTGTCAGATTAAGCTCTCGAACCATGTATTAGAAATTTAGAATGTCACATCGTACATATATGATTTACTCGTGAAAATCTAAGAAATGATTTTAAATCGAGTATTAATAAATTTAATAAGATTCTTACTTTTGAGGTGATTATTAAACTGATAATGTAATTAATTTAATTGAAATTTGATAAAAAGGTGAATGTAGTAATGTATAGCTTTGGCCAAATGATGTGGACAGAAGGACCAAGACTTATTCACTGGTCTTGGTCTTCTTGCCAAACTTCTCTTCCAAATTAATTAAATATACCAAACCATCAGACCAAGACCCGTGAAATAACATTTGTTTCGATTGGAATTTGGTGATGGTAGGGGTTGAATCAGATTTTTTTTGGCTTGCGATGAACTCAAATAGTCAAGACGCTTTCAGAAGCCGACGAACTCAGAAGCCAACTTAAACAGACCAGTTGCACAGAATCCCTTGCATCTTTCCTGAAGTGTACTCTTTTTTCAAATCACTACTTTGTTAGAGTTTGAGGCTAACGTGTCTCCACCAGGTCCAAGTTTCTATGTGTTGATTGATAGAAGTTATAAAGCTGATAGTCTGATAGATATAAAAGTTCCTTTTTCTGGACTAATAATGCGTTCACACTTCACAACTTCCTTTGGGAAGAAAGGGACCAAGACTTGGGATTCCAATTTACGCTGTTTACGCGGAATAGTCACTCGCTTCCTTTTTCCATCTCAGTTATTAAATTAAAATTCCAAGATGATCCAGGCAATGGCATTTTCACTAGCTCCTCAAACCAAAAGACGTCTGTTTCCGATAAAGCTAATTATCAATCTTTCAATTGCATCTTACTGATCCAATTCTCTTATTTCAACTTGCTTTCAATAAGAAATTCAGTTCAATTACTGTAAAACAGAAATCGAGTATGAAATATCAACGAACGGTTTTCTCTGTTGTTACTTTTTAGGTATTCAGAATATATAGTATGATAAAGTGATTGGAAAACCTTGTACTATAAAAAGAAAAAAGTAACTGAAAGATATGTAGTAAAAAACCAATAAGCTGAATTAAACACAGTTGAATATCAAAGTTAGGTGTCTAGGAGATGTAAAAATCCAAATTCCAAACCATGTTATCCACTAGGAGTAATATAGATGACAGTGGACGAACCAGAACAAAAATAATAGA
>JAOQMM010172841.1:0-10099 GCA_027563515.1 Erythroxylum platyclados | reverse complement strand
TGGTTAACCAGTCACGGGCAAGCGATGTAGAACCAACTTCGTGACTTGTTACGGGTAAGCGATGCAAAACCAGCTCTATAACTACTAGTTTATAGCAGTTAACCTGTTATGGGTAAGCGATGTAGAACCAACTCCGTAACCGGTGGTTAACCAGTCGAGAGTAAGCGATGCAGAACAGCTCTGTGACTTTATGCCTAGTGTACCGTATGGTAAAAGAACTAGTGGTGGGCTATGTTGAGTAAGAAAATTCATGACATTAATCATACCGTCGTCACTATTTATTTTAAAAGTTATTTAAAAGGTATCGTATGATACCAATTCTAGTGGTTGACTTATTTTCAATATTAAAGTTTTCAGAAAACTTATTGTCATCACTGTTTATTATTTAAAGAAAAAGGGAAATGGAAAATATTACCAGATTTGATGATGCAGGAACAAATTGATATGGAAAGTGTTTTATCATAAGCTTTATGATTGTATGGAATATTGCAGTTATATTGTTATGAAAAGTTCAATTTTCTTATAAACTGATTACACTTATTGAGCTCATTTAGCTCACCCTTATTTTTATGTTTTTAAATAAACCGCCCTAAGTATGTGCACAAGTGTTGCTGTAATTGGGACTCTGCTTTAAGATTAGTTGTATCGTCGTGTGCTACTGTGTTTGTGATATTTTTGCAATGTATGTGATATGTTTTAAGTTATTTTGGAAAGAGTTTAAAAGTGTGATCTTGTAAATATTAGTGGAATTTTAAATATCCTTTTCTTAATGAACTACGAGGGCTTTTATTACCAATAATGGTTTTAAAATGTTGAGATTTTTATATTGTGACTGCTTGTAATGTGGACTTGAGGTCCTATTCTAGAAGTTGAGATGGTATATGAAATATTAGAAGTGTTTTAAAATGTGTTATACAGGTACTTTTTGAAAATTTTGGGAAGGTCAAAATATAATCGTTGTGCTGTCAAAATTTTTAGTAAAATGATTAAAAAAAAGTTCACACTATTTTCTACCCTTTTAAAAATTAAAGTATAAAAGGTTTTTAATAGTTGAACGGCTTGGCTTTGCGGGAATAGTTAAGTTAGATATCGATTGGAGGGCTACAGTGGGGTTGCCAGGAGGGCTCTACTCGAGTTCCGAAAGGGAAATCCGAGATGGGTCCTTTCACTATCTATTGCTCCAGGTCATAAAATGACAACAAAATTTCAAGTCTTGCAAATTGTAATTCCCTACTCACTATGAATCTTCTCTTTGTCTCCACACTTTTCTCCTCTATAGACACAATCATATTAAAACCACCAATAAGAATCCAAAGACTAGTCATTCCATTACTAAGATCATAAATTTTCTTCCACATGTCCCTTCTCTTATCCCTTTGATTATGAGTGTAAAGAAATGTCACATGGCAATTAAACATCCCATTTCTGGAACAAATAACTTATAAATTAATCTGATCTATCAAGAACATGGAGGTGGACCTCCATCAGTTCTATATAAGCAAAATTTGACAATTTTTTTCCATTCCATATTTGAATCAGTAATCTAATAATTCTAAAGCTGTGATGCAATTTGAGCATGCATTTCATATTAATTTTAGTTTCCAAGACATCCATTACATCAACTTTATTTTTCAAAAGAAAGATGGTTGATAGCATTTGCTTGAGGTGGTCATTCATCTTCTGATATTCCATACTACTATCTTAAGGCTATCCCTTGGCCATAACAACCTTAACTACCTTTGATTTAGTTATCCCATCATCCACCAGATCTCTGTGAACTACCATTATTGCACTTAAAGAGTTCCTAACCCAGTACAAGGTATATGTGTCTCTTTCTCTTTCTCCTAGTCACTATTTGCCATTCATCCTCATTTATTGTTTTTTAAATATAAACTGAGCCACCTCATTTTCTAACTTCTGACCCTTAGTGGAAGAAGCAGCAGCACCAAGCAGTTGGTTATTTGTAACCTAATGGAGGATTGAGATTCATTGAGTAATGGCCAACTTTGTGCCCAAACTTAGAACACAATAAACATTGCCATAGTTTCCACTAATACACCACTGTTTGGAAAACTTCCTCACCATTTGGAGTTTGCAAAGTGATGACCCTTTCAAAATAGAATCTAATTTGATTTTTATTAAAACATGAGCATAAGAGAGCATTTCTTTGTTGTAAGTTTATCAACATAATATGGCTTTCCTAACATACTTACTATCCTACCAAGCATATGAAGAGACCAGAATTGTAGGTCTAGACTTGGGGATTTCACCCAAGTAGGCTTGGTTGCCATCTCCTGAGCACCAGATGGTTTTACCCTTTGAACATCCTTGAGCCACCATCTAATACCATCCTCAAATCATTTTCATCTTTAAGCTGAAACACATAAATACTGTTTTTATTTAAATACATTTTGGGTTTTGACACCATATTCCAACGAAAAGAAATGAATTTCTCCCTGACAAAAAATGGAACTTTCATTCCAAGCACCGATCAATGTATTCTTCTAATAAGAGATTTCATTAGCCACAACCTTTATTGAAAATTTTAGAAAGCTAGGCTCTTTAGGAGGAATATATGCTAGATTCATACAGTTAATGGTGTTTCAATTACCTGCCAGAACCAAATTCCATGGCCTCTTTGTTTGTAAATTCACCTAGTTTGCTTTTTGGTTCAAACCATTCTTTTTGATCGGGTTTCCAATGACAGGTACTTCAGACACTTCTATATCAAACGCATCAGGGTTGACCCCTGAATTCGGTGAAGACACAACATCTTGACTTTGAAATAATAGCAAGGAATTTATGAAATCCAAGACTCGACGAGCATTTCCCCCTTTTTCAAAAGCGCTTTCTGCCACCAGTGATGTAGACACTTTCGGCAGGGCCGGTCCTAACATTTTATAGGCCCAAGGTAAAGTAAAATCAAGGGCTCAAGAAATCGACAATATACAAACTTGTGAACTTTAAAAGCATATTTTTATTATTAACATTTAATATCCATATATTTGTGAGTCAATTTATAAGTCCACATACTCAAACAAATACTGAATGATCATAACATCAATTAATAATATCTTGCAAATGTCAGCAATAATAAAATCACTAAAAATAGTAATAGTAATAACAAAATAGCAGTCCTACTTTCTCCAGGGTTGGAATATATGGCAAATGCATAGAAGTTCATCTCATTCCCACTTTCTTAACTGTCTTCTCAGTTTGAGGGATAAGGTGAGAGGCGACATAACCATAAACCAAGTTCTGAACTCTACTTCAGCTTCTACTCTTTGTTGGAAGGGACATCCGTTACAATCTCTTAATAATAAGATAACTAGGAATTCTTTGAGACAAACGGCAAATGAGGTAGCTGGCATAAGATAGTATGGAACAAAGTTCTCACCCCTCGGCTCTCCTTTGTATTCTGGCTTGCAATCTAGAACATATTGAATACTCTGGATTGGCTACGGTATATGACTATAAATCGCCTATGTGTGATGTACCATCTTCAGGAAGAAACTCGGGACCATCTCTTTTTTGAATGCCCTTTCAATCTTCACATATGGCGCGCTATTGCCAGAAAATGTGGATGGATAGATTCAGATGCAAAGCTCTTGGATATTACTTATACCCTGACGGAAAGGAACTTTCGCTTAAGCTCAAACCGTAACATCATTATACTTGCTTTAGGCACCTACGTGTATACACTATGGAGGGAGCGTAACAACAGGAAGTTTGCAAATAAGAGTGCAACTATATCAGTTATCTTCTCTGATATCATAAGCAACATCCGTGAGCTTATCGTTCTCAAGAACCTTCACCAACATTGCTCATACAATATAACTTCTTCCTTCAATATCTAAACACTGTATTAGAAGTTTATCTTTGAGTTTTTGTTTTCTTGTATGAAGTTCTCTTGGTTCTCAGGCTTAGACTAGATATAAGGTACTCCCCTATTGTTGTTTTCCCCATGTACTCGATTCTTATTTATTAATTCATAACTTTTTGCTTTTTCAAAAAAAAAAACAAAATAGCAGTAACAATAATCAAACGAAAATATCATATTGTAAAACACCAAGAGAATTGTACTAACAAGCACATAGATGATCATGGTTTATAAAAAAAAATTTCTTTGTGCATTTCTAGATGTAAAATCATTAATAATATTATCAATATTAATATTGTCTAACATATCCTTCTCGATACATAAAATAACTAAACTATTCAACCTTTTTTATGACGTTGATGACTTCAAGTAGGTTTTCAATAATTTTAAATTTGAGAAAACTTCTCTCAACTGATGTTACAGTCACGTATAGCCACTAGAATTCGATAAACAATTGAAACATTTAGATAAAAATCTACACTTGACAATAGGTTAGATTTGACAGGAGATCTACCCTTAACCTAGCTCGAATTGATATTTCAATATTTTTAAGCTAACATAACAAGATATTATTTTTTTAAAAAAATATTCACACTATGTAAATTTAACTCAAGTTGAATTGAATCCAACATAAGATGTCATCCCTAATCGAATTAATTACTTCTAGAAAAGTAATGAAGAAATGCAAAAAGAGGAATCTCTAATATAAATTTCTCGTGATAAGTTTTTTATTTGAATCTTGCCAACTTATTAGTCGAACATTTTTTAAATATAGAAAGAAAATAGGGGCAAAAATTCACCAGATACTAAAAAAAATGAACTTATTTATGTTAGTTAATATTTACAAATTATTTCATAATAGTTTTAATAATTAAATTTTATAATTCTCATAATCAAAAGATGTAGTTTAGTTATTAATTCTAAATATTGTTGGTCAAATGGACATGACGTGAGTTCATCTTGAAAATAATACAAGTGAAGCGGTAGATTTTGATATTGTATTAACAAACCAGTTGCCTTTTATAGAAATGTGATAAGCAATTAAAAAAATTAATTTTAAGAATCATACCTAGTCACTTTTACTTCAACAACGTCTGATATATAGTGTCTTTATAGTCTATAACATCAACAATATAGTGTGTATAGGAGGGTCCCTTATGAAAGTTGGCCTTAGGTAGGTACCTTACTGCCCTTGCCCAAAGTTGGGACTGATCAAATGCAAGAATTGGAGTTGAAATATGAGCAGGAAATGTAAGAATTAAAAGTATGGATGACTTAGTTACTCCAAAAGATGTATATAGGAAAGCATGATGATAAAGAATGTGAAGAAGAGCATTAAATTTTAGGGTAGGTAGATTGCACAATAACAGCTTACACCATGTTTTGATGAGATCATCTAAAATGGAATTTCCAGTGTTTAAATGAGAATGATTGAGGAACTAGATATATAAGTGTGATCAATATTTTTATTTGGATAAAAAAAATGCTTGCATTGAAGAAGGGAGTGGCTTTTATGTACTTAAAGGGGGAACATTGGCTTGGTGTCAACTTTATACGATAACAAACTTAATATGGAAGAACCCAGTTGGGGGAGTATATTATAGCTTTAGAACAGAGATTTGATAAAGCATTGTTTAAGGAATTAGTAGGACAATTAAAGGGGTTAAGGTAAGAAGTATCGATGAAGGAATATTGTTAATCTCATTTCTTATAAATTGGTGATGCTAGAACCCACCTTATCAGCTTGTTTTTAAAAGGGCTAAAACCAAAGATTGAATATCTAGTGAAAATCTAGGCCTTAAGAATGTTAGAACAAGCTTATGAATTAACAAAGAAGTATGAAGTGATATATGGAGGTGATAGAGGATGTTGGGAAGGATATACAATAAGTCAGAAGAATTAGGGGAGCATATTACCAAAACTAGCAACAGGAGGGAATGGTAGGATAGAAAAGAAGAAAATAGTAAAAGACCACTAGTAATAGGGAACTGGATTAAAAAAAAAAGGTAGACTTTGCTTTTGGTATGATGAAAAGTATAATACTGGTACTAAATGTAAGAAGATGATGATGTGCATGTTGGTTATAGAAGAAGGGGAGGAGAATAAAGAGAATGGCTATATTTTGGAGGTGGAATAATATGATATCTCTTTACAAGCAATGGTAGGTACCACTCTATATCAATTCTAGTATGTGAAGGGTTGAGGAAATTACAAAGGTAGAATCATTTACATATAAGTAGATGAAGGAAGTACACATAATTTAATTAATAAGAAATTAGTGAGTAAGAATGACAAAATAGTAGAGAATATTTAACCAATGTTTATTATAGTTGGTAGGGGTTCAAGAATTTAGTGTTATAAAAACTGTAAAGGGTTAGAATGGCAATGAATGGTCATCAATTTTTTATAGATTAATTAGTAATAGACATTTAGGGAAGTGATATGGTGCTGGGAGTATATTGGCTTTCTACTTTAGATGGCATTGTACAATAGAGAAGGAGTGATGAAATTTAATGGAAAGGACGAAGTATATCATAATAAGAGTTATGTGGAAGTAATTGAAGTGCAATGGAAACACTTAGAGAAATTAAGGAAGAATAGTGAGGCAATATATCAATTTGCTTTTCTTAAAGAAGGGGATTAGTTGAGTACATCTAATTTTCTTTTCATTAAGTTATAAGAAATGGAAGTGAATAGTTATCTGTATACAGAACAACAAAAGGAGTTATAAGAGTTATTGGAGAATTACCAAGATATATTTTAGGAACTAAAAGGCCTTCCTTCTTTTAGGTTGCAAGAATACATAATTAATTTGAAGGATAGAGTTAAAGCCATTAATAAGAGACCTTATAAATATGTAAGGTTCATAAACGAGAAGTAGAAGAATTAATGGAAGAGATGATGCATCAAGGAAATATAAGAGAGAGCATCAATGCATTTGCATCACCTGTTATCTTAGTGAAGAAGGATGGTTTATGGAGGTTTTATGTGAACTATTAGGCATTAAATCATAAATAATAAAGGATAAATTTCTTATTTTACTTATTGATGACCTTTTGGAAGAATTGTATGGTGAAAAGTATTTTTAAAACTTAAATTACGGGCTGGATATCATTAAATACGATACATTCAAAACTCATCAAGGTCATTATGAGTTCTTGGTCATGCCTTTTTGGTTAATAAATTCGCCAGCCACTTTTTAGAGTTTAATGAACTCCATTTTAAGGACTATTTAAGGAAATCTATCCTTTTATTTTTTTTAATGATACATTGGTATATAGTGCAACATGGGAGCAATATCTTATTCATTTGGCTGAGGCATTTTAGGTATTAAGATGTCACCTTATTTTCATAAAATTCTCTAAATGTTCCTTTGGCACAGAAAAAAATGGAATACTTATACCATGTTATCAGTTTTGAAGGAGTAGCAACTAATCCTAGAATGATTCACGCTGTGAAGGAATGGCCAATTCCCAAATCTTTAAAGCAATTGTGAAGTTTCCTTAGCTTAGTTGGGTATGGTCATAGATTTAACAAGGATTATGGTCTCATTAGTTAGCCTTTAACTATGTTGTTAAGGAAGAATGCTTTTTCTTAGTCAAAGGAAGTAGAGCTTACATTCAATAATCTCAAAAGTTCATTAATCAATGCTCATATCCTGGCTCTTCCACACTTTAACAAGTACATAGTAATCAAAGCTAATGTTTCAGAAGAAGGGATAGGTGTAGTATTGATACAATATGGTCTTCCTTTAGCTTATGTAAATAAAACATTATCTCCAAAATATCTACATCTGTCTACATACGAAAAGGAACTGATGGTGTTGGTTTTGGCAATTAAACAGTAGTCTCATTGCCTCATTAGAAGGCATTTCATTATATAAACAGATCATAAGACCTTAGGATATCTTCTAGATCAAAAAATAACCACTCCATTTCAACATATGTAATTACCGAAGTTGATATGATTTGATTTTGAAATCAAATATATGAAGGGTGTGGAGAATAGAAATGTTGATGCCTTATCAGGGTGTCTACAGTTAAGTTGTATTCTTTGATGCTTTCTAGCATTCAAAATGATTTGCTTTTGTAGATTTAACATAGTTGGACAATTGATTATGACCTCCAATTCATCATTCAAGGGTTGAAGCACAATCATACTAATAATTTATCCTAATCATCGATGGATGATACATTACTGTTGAAAGGGGCAATTTGTGGTTGAGAATGATTATACTCTTCACACACGCATCATTTCTCTTTTCCATGCTTCAATTATTTAAGGACATTTAGTTTTTGTAGGACAAATGCATTCAGTTTTATTTTTTTCTAAAGGAAAATGCAACGTCATACTCGATATTTTATCGGTCAGTGTGATATATGTCAAAGGAATAAATGAGACTATAGCTCAGTGTTGAGAATACTCACATATGAGTGTCCCACATTAAAGAAAGAGGGAAAAGAAGATTAACATATAAGACTAGTGGGCTAGTCCACCAGCTACCAATTAGTTTTAGGATGGAACTTTACTTGGGCTTGTGTCTGGTCTAACTTTCCTTCTCATGTGGGCCTGTAAGCCCATTGCAAATTTAGTATGGTATTAGAGCCAATGAAGATCTTGTCTACTCTTTACCCTAGAAAGGGACCCATCATTTAAGCAACTGAAGAAGGATTTGAAGTCTGCATGGAGTAAGTGGCCTAGCAGTATTGTTTACCCTAGGAAGGGGCCTATTTGACCTCAATCAGAAGTCCAATCCTATTGAGGATCGTTTATGTACCTTTCCAAATTACCCAAGTAAAAAGACACTTACATATGAGGGGGAGTATTGAGAATACCCACATGTGAGTGTCCCACATCGAATAAAGAAGGGAAAGAAGACTAACATATAAGCCTAGTAAGTTACTCCATCTACTATCAATTAGTTTTAGGATGAAACCTCACTTGACCTTGTTTGTGGTCTAACTTTCCTCCTCGTGTAGGCCTATAAGCCCATTGCAAATTTAACACTCAGCCTAAGCTAGCTTAAACCATTATTGCTTCCGCACCAAGGACAAATTGATGTAAGTTTAGACTGCAAAGAGATTAACCTAAATATGAAGGGTACTCAATTATAATAACAGTCATTGATTGACTTTCCTGGTATGGTGATTTTATTACCCTTACTCATTCCTTTACTGTTGTTTTGGTGGCTCAATTATATGTTGATTGTGTTTATAAACTCTATAACATTTCCTTGACGATAGTAAGTGATTGGCATCCATTCTTTACCAGCTTATTTTGGGTGGAATATTAAAATTCTAGGTTTTTTTTTACACCATTCTCTAGCTATCATCCACAATCGGATAGCTAAAAAGAATTTTTAAATCGCACATACCTTCGATGTATGATGGGAGATTGTCCAAAGCACTAGAAGAAATTATTATCATTGATAGAATGGTGGTATAATGCCACACATCATTTTACCATACACTGCTCTCCATTCCAAGCTCCTTATGGTTATACACCTCCTATACATATACCATACTTGTTGGGCGATTCAAAAGTGCTGCAGGTGGATCAACTATTACGTGATTATGAATTTGCCTTTAAGTTAATTCAATTTCATATACGAAGAGCTCAAATTTGCATGAAGCATATTAGTTTCAAGTTGCGATTCAATTTATGTTAAGCTCAAACTGTATTGTGTTAGGATCGATATGAGTGGAGGTAATTCAGGAAAGGGATTGAGTAACAGAAATGGATATAATCCTAGGATATGGAGAGTATACTCTAGGAGAAAGAAAGAGGGAGGGTGAGAGGAGTGAGTGAGTTAGTTAGTTAGTTAGTAGCTAAGTTGGCTTTTGGGTGGGATTGTAACAGAATATGCCTCAGGAGGTAGTTTTAAGGCAAGGGGAGAGTGTGAGGAGGGGCATTCGGGAGTAAAGCAAGTAATACTATAGACAGAAAGAATATTCTTTCTGAGGAGCATTCCAGCTTTGGGAAGGGTGTTTCTTTGAAGTCACCCTTGTAATAGCACTATATGTCTTTTCCTATTCAATAATACATAAAATCTCTAGTGTTTAAAGCTAGAGTTCTATCATTGGTCTGACCTACTGGATATAGGAAGGGAGAATTAGCTGCTATGGGGAGAATTAAGGATTTAGGAAAATCCACATTCATGCCACCAAAGATGTCCGATAGAGTAGATTTGTTGGAATCTCGCATGGCTAGTTTGGAGGC
>JAOQMM010172792.1:0-10103 GCA_027563515.1 Erythroxylum platyclados | reverse complement strand
ATTTTATTTACTAGATAATACTAAGTATATAGTAAATCATATGATGAAAGATGACTTTAGTTTAAAAAACATTAGATTATAGTTTTTTTTTGGTAAGCACTTATTAGCCTTTTAAAGATCTCATAAATTCATAATGAGAAATTATCTCAATAAAGATTAATTGTTAAAAATTATTTAGTCAAAACAATCTATTCCTAACATGATTTGAAGTAAAAAAGAGTAGGGATGCTGTCAAAAATATATGATTTCTACATTTTTAGAGTCTTATTATGTTTAGGTCTTTTAGGTTTCAAAATTATCACTCTTATACTAAAGTTTGTTTTTAGTTGAAGAGGTTGAGAGAAAAATGGAGAAATATTTTGATTGCATGAAGTTTAAATGTATTATCCTTTATCTTCCACCCTTTTGTTCTTGCTTAGCTAGGAGTATGTATAAATTGACGAACATTCTTCCAAGTGTTCAAACTTCGGAGGGGGCATAAGGGTTCTCATAATAATCAAAAGGCATTCAAAAGAAGCATGTTATTAATATAATGAGCGGGTATGAAATCATCTGTTTCGTTTACTCAAGTCCTACCCTGTGTGAACAACTATTATCCACAAAGTTCACAATAAACAAATGAGACAAAAGGAAATTTGTGGATGAGAATTGTTGGCATTGGGTAGAAATTGAGAAACGGGAATAGAGGATCTGTTCCCTAATGAATGAGGAATGTCATTGCTATTACTAAACAAGAATGAAAGATTTGCTTGGATATTTCATAAGTCAAATCAAATACGTAATTATTGGAATAATTATTAAAGAATGCATATATGTCACAAAGAGCTCAAAGTGATAGACATTAAATTCTTAAGTCAAGATGGGCATAAAATGTCATAAATAGATTTTTCAGTGTGGAAGAATGGGTAAATAAACTCCAATTGAGTGGTTATTTTCATAGTTATTACTAGTTCCCCAAAATTCAATTATAGACTTTGTAAGTGGAACTTTTCAAGCCTCAAAGGAGAATTTAACAGACCTTACAAAGGAACTTCAAAGATTTTGTGAAGGAATTTCGTATACCTTGTGGAGGAACTTAATAGATCTTGTATATGTGAGGGCAAGGGTTAACCACTTGGTTGAATAAATGAAAAGTCATTATTGGAAACTTTATTGTGAGAAAAAGTAACATTTTAGTCTCTAATGATGTGTGACACACAATTAATTATTTGGAAAGATAACCTTTGGGCTTCCATTAGCATGTCCTCCATTGTCATGCTTTTAATTTGCATTTTTTTTAAAGAGAGAGAGAGTAAAAACTATTGCACATTATGGAAAAATGGAAAGATCTTTGAGTGCTAATTATCCATATACCAGTAGTCAGAGCCATTAATGAATATATATATATATATATATTTCCCCTTTGCTTTTACTAGAACTTTACCTTTTGTTTCCTTTCATACAACCTAGAAAATTTTTTGTTGATTCCTCCATGACCTTACTCCAGTCGTTCTATTTGAGTCTTTTATTGGTATATTCCCTTTGAGTTTTTTTGCTTATTTTTTGGGTGATATGTTTCATTCAGGTAGTTCGAGCTATAGTTTTAGTGTTTTTAAGAGTGACTCTAGGGATTCTAGGATATCTAAGCGATGTTGAAAAATTGCACTACGAGAAAAACGTGAGTTTGAGTCAATTAGGAGGGTTGAGATGTAGGTTATTAGGTTATTGCCCCTTATATTGAGTCAATGGTGAATTTTAAGATGGAGGATTATAGAAAAAAAATAGATTAAGTGATATGCTGGGAATATTTTCTACTTTAATAGCTCTAAATGTAGGATGAGGCTCCTTTTAAATGACTTTTGCTTAAGAATTCTAAAAGATAAATGCTTGACTACAGGGCAATTTCACCCACATTTTTAAAGTCTGGTTTCTTCCTTCAAGGTGGTTTGCCACATTAGAACACATTATAGATCTGTTTAAGTTTATGTGTTAAATTTTTCCTTCGGGTAAGCTTCTAAGTTGGTGTAGTTTGAATGCTAAGCCTGGAATGAGTATGAATAAACTCCTAAACGGAAGCCGCAAGTGGAGGCATTAATTCCTATTTTTGATCTTAAAGGAAAAGGGTGAGATGTGGGTTGAGGAAAACCTAAAAAGAGGTTAATCTAAGCTTCAATGAGAGCCATAAATTAAGTGCTCTTTTGACCTTATAAGTGAAGGCCTTGTTAGATTATAAGAATTTACTTCCTCTTAAAGAATTATTATTGAAGGAAGAGCTATTCTTAGAGGTAGTATAGTCGATCTGTAGGTTGCTTTTTAATGCTCTATTGTTTCCATCTTAATCTTCATTATTGACCCCTGATCATATTGATAGATCTATGTAAACAAGAGGGTGGGACATTAGGGAGTTGCATAGACCTAACAAACCACTAAGGCAATCTCATTATTGATATTAATGTAAATGATGATTTAGCCCAAAAGGCTCCCACTCTTATGCATATCTACACTAAGCTAACAACTTTTAAGGGCATGATAATAAATGATAAGAGTAAAAAGCCTGACTTCAAAGTATTAATTCCTAAATAGGATATTAAACATAAAAATTCAATTTTCTATAAGGCCATATTCAGTATACAATTTTTTCAAATCTTAATATTGCAATAGGATCAAAAGGTCCAAGATAAGAGCTCCACAAAGGTGTTGCATAAGCAGATGGAAGTCAACCTTGCAAGGATGATTAATATTTCTTGACCTAACCTTGCCATATTGTAGAGATAGCAATTAGGCCCAAGCTTGGAAAAAATTTAAACTATAATTTGATCAGAATTTAGGCTTAAAAGGCTGAAATTGAACTTGATATTTTTAGACTAAAGATTGGGCTTCACATTGGACTTAACCATATTTTGGGTTTGGCCCAACATAAAGTCGTGTATATTATATAATTAGGTTTATCGTAACAAAAATTTTATGGTACAATTTCTCATAATGATATAGATGCACATCGAAAGATCTTAGAAGGATAGACTTTCTTAGACCTAACTAGAAATGGGCAACCCACATGATAAGATTATAAAGGGTTTGGAATAGGAGATGGAGGGATACACCAAGGAAATAATGACTCTTAATGCAAAGGTTCATAGTTTGAATATAGACTACAAAAAGTTGAAGACTGAATCTTGAAAGTAGATTAAGTTCTTACATGGAAGGAGAACAAGATGGATATGAGTCATGATTTTCTAAAGAGTAAGTTCTTTAAGATATGAAATTACAAAAATATGGTCGTATCCTTTATTAAGGGTTTGAACAAGTGTAACGAGTTGATTAATATTATGTACCCAGATCTGGGTATTGTTAACCTGAGTGTCAATGATTTGCCTTCCCTTAAACCATCCTTTGAGCCTGAGTATGCAACCAACTCCATGCAGGATGACTTTACCAACTTGTTAAAGGATATGGATAGGAAATCTAAAACATAAATATATGAGGAACCTCTATATCCTATTAGTATCGATACTAAAATAGCTCCTTATTTGGTTGGTGATTTGTCTTTAGATCTATGAGGATTATGAGGCATGGCTTACAAAATGAAGTTTAGAGTTATTTAATGAATGTTATAAAAGTGCACCATTCGATAACCTTATAAGTGTCCATGTCTGAGTTTGTTATCTCTTTTTGATCAGTTATAGGTGCATTATCATTTTCTCTTTTTTTTCTTGTACTTTATAACCTTTTATCTATTTCATTAATACATGCTAGTTCTTTCTTTTATCATGTACTTTCTCCTTTATCTATTTATGCTTAGATATTACTCCCTTAAGCAAAAAACTACTGGCAATCTTTATTTTAGTAGAATTTTTTCTTCTATTAAACATGTGTGATAAGTTAGTCGATAGATTTGCATCTTTAAAAATGCATTCCAATTTATAGTGAAAACATATTAGGTGAATGATCTTTATAGATCTGTCTTTAGGAGTGCATTTTAACTTAGAGAAAAAGTATCTTAGGTATACAGTCAATTTATAGATCTATTTCTTTAAAGTTGTGTTTTGTCTTAAATCGAAAATGTCTTAAGTGCACAATTGCTTTATAGATCTATGTCTTGAGGAGTGTGTTTTTCCTTAAAGAGAATATATCTTAGGTGGGAAAATTGAACATTTGTCATAGTGCTTTGTAAGATAAAGATCTTAATACTCAAAAGATAAGTTTTATTGATAATACGGGCACAAATGCTACCTATTCCATATTTAAGGAATCTTTTATTTTTTGAGATAAGATAAGTTGTAAATTCATAGTCTTCAAAAATTTCTAACAATAAATGTTCTAGACTACTTTAGTGCAAGTTTTTCCTTTACTTCAACGATAGCTAACATATCAATTCTTTTTAAACCTAAATGCCCTTCCTTAAGATTCTATATGCTAGTTTTCTTTATATTGTACTTATTGACCCTTTATTAATATATGAAATTTTTCTGAGAGTGTTTCCTCTTAGTTCTTCTAACAAGTCGAGCTCATTCCTTAGGCCTTCCTCATTAGATTATTGCTTGTAACTAGCCATCTTTAAGGTTTCTACATTCAGCTCTATTAGGACTAAGGCCTTTAATCCAAATGCTAGACTGAAAGGTTAATCCCCTACAGACATTTTTGGTCTAGAGTGGTAGGCTCAAAAGATGGAATGAATATGATATACTAAAGTTCCTTCAAAATTATCTACTATTGTATACAAGCATTAGAGAATGGTTCTATTTATGACTTTAACCAACTTCTTTATTTGAGGATGAGGAACAAATATAAAGCACTGCTTCAATTTCATCCATTCACAAGATTAGGATAACTCTTTATTTAAGGGTCATTACATGTAACAAATTGCCAAGGAAACCATATAGTGGCTGATTATATTAACTTCTATAAATATTCATAATTCTAGTTATTATCGTAGCATAAACTTCAGGTTCCACCAATTCCATGAAGTAGTAGATCACTATCAGGATAAATATAATATTGTAGGAGAAAAAAGGTCTTAAGATGTCCATTCCCTACTAAGTGAACAATATTGGACTTAAAATGGGAATATGATCAATGATAAGCTTGTGATGCAAGTTTAAGTGTTATCAACATTGATCGCATCTTTTCATATAACCTTAGGTGTTCTTCTTAAGTGTCGGCCAATAATATCCTTACTTAAGCAATTGGTGGGCCAATATAGAGGTCCCTTGATGGGATCCACTCTCTTCCTACAAATTTCAGATATTTCAAGGGAGGCTGCATAAGACAAATAAGGAAAAGTGGAAGATTTATAATAAGGAAAAGTGAAATTTTATTACCTCTTTAGCATCATTTTAAGAGTTTTCCATACTTTATATACTCTTAAATTCTCAGACCCACTCATCCTTCAGTTATTTGAAACTATTTACTTAGATTTTAATGTATATAGGTTCAGACCTTTCTTGTAAAAGCAATTCTACTTTTCACGTCTTTAAGGATCCCCATTTGAATAATTGGTTTGCCATAGTTTTCTCCTCATGAGGGATCACCTACAAGTATACAATTATACTTAGCTTGCCTAAAGATGTATAGCTTTATACTTCTGCATATTTTCTTCATTAGCATCATAAGACCTCAAAACTTGGTTCACTACTAATTGAGAGTTTGAATTGACTTGTAAGGCCCTCAACTACAAGTGAGAAGCTAACCTAATAACATAAAATAAAGTTTTTATAATCTAATTGTTTATGAGGCCTAAAATTTATACCTATGTGTATATTTAATTTGTACATTATACATTAAAAGGCGTTTTGAGCATGAATCTTGCACTACTTGCTTCTTTTTTATAAGACCCATCAATAAATGTTTTCCATATGACAGGCTCCACATATACCATTTATGTTACAAGTTGGCCTATATATTCCATTAAGAAGTTAACAATTACCTAGGAAAGTGACATCTTTAATATATATTGAATGTTATTTTCACTTAGTTCCACTAAAATCTTGATCAAGTTTCTAGAGAAATCAAGTTTATACTATGTATATTGTAATGCCAGGTCGATGACTATATTCATTAAATTATCTCTGGAATAAGGTCTAAGCTTTCTCATGAAGACCATTGATCCCAATGTTATCTTCTCTAGCTTTGCATATCTTTTCTCCATCCTATATAGAATTTATTGATATATTATAATTGCTTCTACTATTTTTGTCCTTCCCTTACTAAAATTAAGCTAATTACCAACTCAAAAACATCTAAATAGTGAAACAAGACTTCTCCCTAATGAGGAAGGGATGATAATAAGTGTTGTTAGGAAGGCCTTCAACTTCTCAAAATCTTGCTGGCATTTTGAACCCCAATAAAGTTTTTTATTTATATGAAAACACTAATAAAATTAAGTAATGGTTAATAAACTTGAAAAGTAACATGTATAAACTTGTAAATCTTCTTATGAGCCTCTTTACATCCTTAATGGAGAAAGGTGTCTCAATAATATGAACCATTTCTATCTTCTTCATATTGGCCTCTAAACCTTTCTAGATAACGATAAATTTTTGAAACTTTTTAGTTGAGGGTTGAGTTTCATCCCAAAATTCTCACCATGCCAAAGTAACTTCTCAAGTCTGTGATATGATTTCTGTTACTCGTAATCTTAACAATCAAATTAATAGATGAAACCTCCACACTCTATGTTTTTAGACAAAGTGACATCACTTAATAACAATAGGCTTTATTGTATGTAACAAATAAGGTCTTATCCACATCTAACTCATATATAGGGATTTAGCTGTATCCAAAGTATGCATATAAGAAACTTAACCATTTATGGCATACCTTATCTATATATGTGAAAAGCATAATGTAACAAATAAGGTCTTATCCACATCTGACTCGTATATAGGGATTTAGTTGTATCCCAAGTATGCATCCATGAAACTTAACCATTTATGGCATACCTTATTTAGATATGTGAAAAGCATAAACATGTGTCACTTCTCACTTTACTTTTTGTTCATTACCATATTGGCCAGCTACTCTGGAAACTAAACTTTACATACAAAACCAACCCTCAATAACTTATATACTTTCTCTTCCACAACCACTTTTCTCTTAATAGCAAAAGTTGTTTCTTTTTTCTTACAAACCTATAACTGGGATCTATGTTCAATTTATACACTACTACTTAACTTATGGATTTATTCACCCATATCTTTAAGCCTTCAGGTAAAAAGTATGCATATTCTCATAATAATGATTTAAAAGGTATTTTTTTTTTAAATTTTAGCTACAACTTTCACCAGTTTCTCCTCCTTGAATCTTCCTAATTTCAAATTCACTACCTCTCATATGGGATCTTCTATTTGCTCCATTCCCTATTCCTTTTAGTCAATCGTAAACAGTTGAGCTCCTATTAACCTTTACAAAGGTAAAATAATATTGCATAGTCACTTTTAGATGTCTATACACATCTATTAAACTTTTGGCAGTAAGGAACTTCATTAACAGTAGATATGATGATAACGTTACTTTGATGGGATATAAGGAAGTCTTCTAAATATGACATTGTGTAATGAAAGTTTGTCTACTACATGAAAATCTACAAAACTAGCAACTTACCTTAGTTTTTTTTGTTAACTTTAGGAATGAGTTGACTTTTTGTAAAGCATAGGTTTTCCCCCTCCAAAGCCAATTAGAGAGGCTAGAGTAGGTATAATGCTTTATATGCATCATATAATAGGATGTTATATAAAAGTTCCATTATCAACTAAGATCCTTGTCACTTAGTAGTTGGTTAGAATTGTTGTAATGGCTATCATTTCATCATTAGAGCTGGTCACTCCATAATCATCCTCTTCCAATATGACCCACTCTATTACTTTTTTTCATTTCTAATTTTTTCATAAGGTTGATTGGAGACTAATAGTTGTGCATAATTTTCTTTGTGACCTACTTACTCATCACTCCCGATTATTATATTGATGATCCCAATCATATTTCCATGTTCTCTGCATTAAGAATAGTCATATCATCTTCCACTACTGTGAGACTTATGGTGATCTATCACAAATTGCTCCAACTGTTCGTTTGTTTAACAAAGAATAAACCCCCCTTTGAAGATCTCAAAACTCCTCAATATCGTGCTCATATCCTTGTGGAATTTGCATAACTTGCCTAAGCTTATGGCCTTACCAATGATTTTGGTAAGTTGATGAGGCTTTTACTCCTTATATATTTGAGAATATGATTGAGAGAGATATTTAATCGAGATAATGAGACACCATCATACCTTCAAATTCTCCTCTCATCTATATGTCTCTTTCCACAAACTTTCTCTTATTAGATGGTCCCATTATATTTCCCTTTTCTCCTCTATCTCCCAACTTCCTAAGATGATTGTTGATCCTTCTTTGAAGAGCATTATTCCTCTTCTAAGGCAATATACCATTTTTCTCGTTCTTACACCTCTTTTAAAGTATGCATTTGCTTTATTAAGAATGATCTCCATAAAGGTTGATGACAACATAGGCCTTTCAAAAACTATGGTTGTTATACTAAATTAAATTTGACACTTATATAGCTTCCATATGGAAACTCTTAGTATAATGCTTAGGACTCCCTAATATTTTTACGCTATATTGAAGAAGGCAGAAGAATCTTAGGGTCTTCTCTTGTTTTAAGCAAAACGAGCCTTAAACTTGAATTTTAGCTACTCAAAGCTTGAGATTGGCCTCTTAAAGATGATTTAATACAAATCCTACATAACTTCAAACTGATTTAAAGAGAAGGCCTTATACTTTAAGGAATCTAAGGGTATTTACATATCCTTAAGCTCCTGATACATGGTGACATGATATATAAGGTCTATTATACTATTAGTATACTTTTAGGTTGGGAAATTTAATCTTGGTAAAGGCAGCTTCTTCATAACTTGTGTGAAAGGGTTATTAGGTATTGGACGGGCCTTTTATGGCACACCAAAGAGTATGATGTCTTTGCACCCTTCCTCACGGACTCTGTAGGGGAAATTTTATCTCTTATTTTTCATTCTCTAGGCTTGATGATGTTGTCAACCCCTTTATCACTGATTAGACACCTTGTTATTAATGGTCTCCTAAGAATGTTATTGCTCCTTTTGTTGAACCCTCTTTTAAACACTCTGTAGCCTCTAGATCAACTTGTTGTCAATGGGCTCCTAAAGATGTTGTTGCTCCTTTTTCTAGCCTAGGAGCTTCCTATTTTTGGCTAAACATATCCATAAATTCCTTAAATTGTTCTTATAAGTTAAAGAACATGATTGGTTATTTGAATTGATCCTCCTCTCCTTTCAACTATTAAGCTCCTAATTTTAGTCATCTTTCCATTACAAATTCTTTAATAATCCTCATCTTAACCTTGAATTTTCAGATGAATCCCTATATATGGTAGCAATTGATGTCGAGCTTCTTGTGTTCAAGTCTGCTAGAATCACCATTGAGATTCTACAAAATAGTCAGAAGTTGTTTAAGCATTAGCACTCCAATTCTAAAGTCAATTTTTAATTGAAAAAGTTGAGGAAAAAATGGAAAAGTGCTTAGATTGTTTAAAGTTTAAGTGTGCTATCATTTACCTTTAGCCCCCTTTTTCCATACTTACTTGGGAGTATGTGTAGGTTGATAAAACATTCTTCCATTTGCTCAAACTTTAGACCTTGAGCATAAGGATGATCTCATAATAATAAGAAACATAAGAAAGAAATATGTTATTGAGATGGTAAACAGTGTCAGAGTGCATGCATATCATAAAGAGTTCATAGTAACTGACATTAGATACTTAAGTTCAAGACTATAGGAATTGAATGCCATCGACAAATTTATCAGTATAAAAGAATAAACCTATGAATTCTAAATGAATGAACTATATCCACAAACATCACAAGTCAATGTAATAACAAATTCTAGAGCTATTGGTTTATTCCCTACAGTCAATTGGTCGGTTATAGTTTTTGTGACATAATTAATTAAAACATTCTTTATCTTATGCATATTTATTTGTTTAGCTAACATATAGGATAAAGTTTATAAGAAGAATATATTTTGAAAATATAAATTTTGATGAGATCATAATTATAAAATTCATATTGCATTTAGCTTAAATTGTTCCTA
>JAOQMM010172746.1:0-10107 GCA_027563515.1 Erythroxylum platyclados | reverse complement strand
GATTTTAAGATATCACCAAAGGAAAGTTTAGGTAAGTTTTGTCTTATCTCTCTCTACAATATGAATTTGAGTTTGGTACTAAGATATTGTTCTCCATGCTTGAATATGCATGGAACATGGTTTGGATGAATGAAATAAGTCATGGAGAAGTCCTTTTAAGCCAAAATTGAAATGCCCTCTCTTTGGTGAAATTTTGTGAAATTTTGGATATTTTTTGAAATTGATGGTTTAAATGAATTCTATAGTGTCAATTGTGTATGTATAATGTGAATTGATGATGAAAATGAAGAAAATCTATATTGGATAAGGCTTGGCCGAAATGGTGGGGGAAGAAATGGACTAATGTAGTAAGTTGTATAATTATGATGAATATGACTTAAACGAAGGAAATGGGATTGAATGGAGTGGTGAAATGTGTTATTGTTGGAAGTACTTAGTATGCAATAAGATAGGAGCATGAATTCCTATGATAAAGTCTTGAAAATATGACTTGAAATTCATGCACTTTAGGTGTTTGATAAAATGCCTAGTGAACTTAGCTTAGGATTTAAGGATTTCAATGGTGTGTATTGGAAAGAGGCTTTCATGTTTACTTAGAGAAAACTTGAATCTTTGCTTAGATTGATGAGTAACAACCTAATATGCTTGGATAAAATGGGCTTAATTATGTTTTGCAGTGTGTAAGTATTGGATTAAAGGCATTAAATGCCTTAGAAAATGCAAAGGAAAGCTTATGTGAATAATAAGGGAAGTAACCATATGAGAAGCTTAATGGCCGAATCATATAGCTTAAAGATAGTGATACTGTGTTTTATACACTTATGTGATGGTGTATAAATATGTTAAACATGTTTGAGTAGTTAATATGTTGTATATTTGTATGTATAAAGGCTCGGGAGCTGTGAATCATTGGAGCTCGTACCAAGGATTGTTGAAGTCAAGGAAGTGTACACTTTCTTTTGAGGTGAGTTGGGGAACTCATATCTCTCAAATGGGACTAGGACATTCCAAGACATGTAGAATGACTTGAATGTGAATTTTGAAGCTAGGTAAGACATAGTAGAATTAAATCTCAGATGGATGTTGGTATATTACGTATTTTGAGAAACGACATTGCTTTGAACAACTCTATGCTTGGAGTGCAAAAGATGACTTTTATTGCATGAAATAATGTTTTGGAACTTACGTATGCATAACGAGTCATGCATGCTGCATGTATGGGTTCTCTTTGGGCTTAGAGTCATGGCAAGGTTCCATTTTTTTTATCGGTTGGGTCGATAAATGAAGCCATGGTGCCTTACTTGATTTTAGTACTAAATATTTGTATATGACTTTTTTTTATTGGTGAGGTAACGATTGGCCATTCGTGTGCTAGGCACAATAGATTAAGCGACCCCCGTACCCTTGACGCTAGTACATAAAAGTTGAGTCCTCGTATCAACACCTTTCTACGGGACTTGCGGGTGATTTCACACCTAGAGGTCTAGTCACCGACGAGGTCATCACCTAAGGTCATGACGCTCTTGTTGACCATAGTTCAGACTCGTCACGGATGAAAGTCGAGCCAACACTGGGAATCGGTGGGTGTGCACACTAGTTTGACCGACTAGTGACGACGCACATAATCGTTTTGGCATATTTTGGGATTTAGATTCCTGACGAGATTTTATTTATACAAGTGATGCTTTTCTGCTATTGTGTACTGGAACAGGAACCTATGTTCACTAGATAAGTGATTGATAGGCTGGGTTGATGTGGTTCCTAACCAGTATGTGTTGAGTCGTAGGCTGGGCTTATGTGTTTCTATTTCAGGGATGTTCACTTTATAGGTGATTATGTGCATGTTAGATGTGTGAAAAACCCGTCCTTAGGTTATCTAAACTGTTGGTGTGTATCAGGTTCCGTTTGTGACATATGTTTTTCCTGCTCACTGAGTATGTAGTTTACTCATCCCTCCGCTTTCCAACCATGTAGGTTAATTTGGTGAGCTTGAAGCTCCGAGTGGATCGTGTGGTCTTTTGACACTGTCGAGACATTACCACACATGGGTAGTCTCTATTTTTGTACTTTTGTTGTATAGTGGCTCATGAGTTGTTAAGTTGGATATGTAGATATGCTTTATGATTTTGTAAATAAACTCTTAACTATCTAGTGGTTTGTAACTGAACTTATAACCTTTTGTACTGTTGTTGAGATTGCTCTTGAGTGGACTTAAAGGACTAAAAGTGCGGTAGAATTTTAATGTGAATATAGAAGTGCATTTATAACTAATTTACTGGTGTTTAAATTTTATTTTGGGATTTTCAAAATACAGTCGTTGTGCTGCCCAAATGTTTTCAAATGATACTCAGTTAGCCTTGCATAGTTGGGTTAAAGGTACTGTGAGTATCCTTAGCCCAGGTATGCGGCGATTGTCATATGCCCGATGTGGTTTCGGGTCGTGATAAATTAAATAGGGGGTTTTCTGGTCAACGTCAACGAAAATATGAGGAATCATCTAAATTTTAGTTAGGAAATCAAGGAGGGTAACAAAGATATCAACCTCATAATTTTAATAGATAACCTTAAGCACTTATGCATGCTTAATCTCAATTTTCATATTCAGGTATGTCTTTGAATGAAATTGTTAAGGAACTTACTACTAGTACTCAACAATTTCAACAGGAAACAAGAACAAGTCTTAAAAACTTAGGAAATCAAATCGCTCAATTAACCACCTATGTTAGTAAATTAGAAGCCAAGTATCGGGGAAATTACCTCCACAAATTGTAGTGAATCTTAAAAAGAATATGAATACAATGAAATTAAGAAGTGAGAAGGAAATTCAATCCAAATCTTGCTTACCAATGAAGCTAGAAAATCATAAAGAAGGAATGGAGAAATATCAACCTTCATCTTAAGAATCAACAAAGGTAAATGATGATTTGTCTTTATCGATATCATCTTATGCATGTGTATCTCCTTTCCCTTGTAAGTTAACTAAATCAAAAACAAAAGGAATATAATAGAGAGATCATAGAGACCTTCAAAAAGGTCAAAATCAATATAATACTTTTAGAAGACATAAAGTAAATTTCAAAATATGCAAAGTTCTTAAAAGAACTATGCATAAATAAAAGAAAGCTAAAGGCTAAGAAGAAAATTATTTTAGGTAAGAATGTATTAGCTGTGATAAATAGGAAATTACAAGATAAATGCAAAGATCTAAGTATGTTTACACTTTCATGTGTCATTGGTGATAAGAAAATTGATGTCATAGTAGACTTAGATGCACTTATTAATGTAATGTCATACTCAACTGATCGAGATTTAAATTTGAATTCTTTACAAGAAATTAATGTGATTATTCAGCTAACTGATCGTTCTTATCTGCTTCCTATTGGAGTTTTAGATGATGTTTTAGTCCAAGTTAACAATTTGGTATTTCTAGTGGACTTTTACATCTAAAAAATGGATGGAGATAATGTAGAACATTCATATTCAATTTTTTTGGGAAGGTCGTTCATTAAGAAGGCTAAGAAAAAAATTGCACTTTTCATTGAGTTTAATGGAGAAATAGTAAAGTTTAATATTTTCTAGGCAATGAAGTATCCTAATGATTTTCACCCCATTTTGTCATATGGATATTCTAGATTGAATTATGAAAGATATTTTTTAAAAATAAATTATTGATGATGATTCAGAGTTTAGTGCTAAACTATAAGTGACTAAGCAAGTTAATGAAACTTATGAAGTTGTACAATCGTTATCAACAATGTTAATAGATTAAAAAAATTAAAATGCTGAAATTACTATAACTCACTAGAAAATATTGCCTTTTGTTTTGTAGGCTCTAAAGATAGAATTGAAGACCTTATTTATTTACCTAAAGTATTTCTATTTAGGTGAAGGAGAGTCACAACCTACAATCATCTCAAAAAGGTTGACTATTGGTAAGAGAAAAGGCTAGTAGCGCTATTTAAAGAGTGTAAAACTGTAATTGGTTAGACCTTAGCTGAAATAAAAGGAATTAGCCCAAAAATTTACATGCATATGATTCTTTTAGAAGAAAATCCTAAGCCAATAAGGAAACCCTAAAGAAGACTCAATCCAACAATGAAAGATGTGGTAATGAAAGAGATTTTGAAGCTTTTGGATGTAGGTATAATCTATCTAATCTTAGATAATGAATGGGTGAGCCTAATGCATGTTATGCCAAAGAAAAGTGGGATGATAGTGATAAGAAATTACAATGATGATTTAACCTATGAGGGTACATAATAGGTGGAAAATGTGCATAAACTTTAGGCAGCTTAAATTGGCCACTAGAAAGGATCATTTCCCATTGCCCTTTGTAGATTAAATGTTAGAAAGATGTGTGTCTAAATCATGTTTTTGTTTTTTTGATGGTTTTTTAGGTTACTACGAAATAGCAATTGCTTAAGAAGATCAAAAGACTATCTTTACATGTGCTTTTGGAACGTATGCCTTTAGGCGAATGCCCTTTGGTCTTTGTAATGCTCTAGGTACATTTTAAAGGTGTATGATGAGTATTTTCTGAGTATATTGAGAATTACATTGAATTATTTATGGATGGTATCATGTTTATAAAGATTCATTTGTTGATTGTGTGAATCATTTACCTAATGTTCTCAAATGATTCATTGAAACAAATTTGGTATTGAATTATAAAAATGTCATTTCATGGTTTATCAACGCATCATATTGGGACATGTGATTTCATCTAGAGACATAGAAGTTGATAAAGCAAAAGTGGATTTAATTTTGAGCTTACCTTACCCTACAAATGTTGGGGAAGTTCAATCATTTCTTGGAAAGGTAGGATTTTATCGCAAGTTTACTAAAGATTTTCCAAGATTGCAATACCATTGTCAAAGTTGCTAAAAAGAGACATTCCATTGAATTTGGAAAGGAATGCCAAGAAGCTGTAAAGCATTATTGACAAGTTTGCCTATTATTCAGCCACTAAATGAAAATCTACCATTCAGAATCATATGATATGTTAGCTACTATGCAATGGGAGATATTTTAGGCCAAAGGATTGGGAAACAAAGCAATGTCTTCTATTATGCTTCAAGAACTTTAGATACTACATAGTGTAATTATTCTAGAACTGAGAAGGAGCTTTTAATAATTGTTTTTACTTTAGATAAATTTAGATCTTATTTGTCTGGCTATAAAGTTATTGTGCATTCTGACCATATATCATTGAACCACCTTTTGAAAAAAAAAAGGAGTCCAAATTGAGGTTTATATGATCGATTTTGCTACTTCAAGAGTTTGATTTGACAATAAGGGATCGAAAAGGAACAAAAATTTTAGTAGTAAACCTTTTAAGTAGGTGAGTTATTTGATGTATGATGCATTGATTTTATAGACACTTTTTTCTTTTGATTATGTTTTGAAGTGAGTGGTAGCAAAAGCCACCAAAACTAATGATTATGCAGTTATTAAAGGTTTTATAAAGTCTAATATTTTCAATACATTTAGAGTTCCAGGAGCCATTATTAGTGATCAGGGAAGTCATTTTTACAATAGAGTAGTAGTAACTTTGTTTAAAAAGTACGGAGTGCATCATTGAGCGGCCACCAAATACAATCCATAAAAAATGGATAAGTAGATGTATAGAATAGAGAAGTGAAATCTATTTTGGAAAAGATGGTGAATCAAGGATGAAAGGATTATGCTCTTTGGGAATATTGTATAGCCTATAAAACATCGATAAGATTGCCTCCTTATTGATTGGTTTCTGCTAAAGCTTGTCATTTACTGGTGGAGATTGAACATAAATCTTATTAGGAAGTGCAACATTGTAACATCGATTTGGAAAAAGTTAGGGAGGAAAGGAAATTACAATTGCTAAAGCTAGACGAACTAAGATTGGATGGTTAAAAGAATTCAAGAATTCATAAAGAGAAAACCGAAGTGTTCCATGATAATATGATCTTAAGGAAACACTTTAAGGTGGGATAGAAAGTGTTATTATATAATTCTCGACTAAAGCTTATGCTAGGTAAGTTACGTTTTAGATAGATTGGTCCTTTTGTTATCACTAATATATTTCCTTATGATGCAGTTGAAATAAAAAGTTTAGATACCAAAAAGATTTTCAAAGTGAACAAACATAGATTGAAACCAATTTTATGAGGAGATAATTGTTTTAAGTGTGGTGGATATTGATTTAACAATTTCCCGATACATAGAAATTTGAAAATAAAAAGGCCCATCAAGTATAACAACATTAAATAATTGCACTTTTTTTAAGGCAATCCAAATCATGATAATTTTATTAGTTTTGTATGAGTAGTTAATTTATTTGTTTAAAAGGAATTAGGTCTTAAATTCCATAATACTAAAATTCATAAGGTGAGATCACACCTTATGTAATTCAGTTGTCAGGATACAAAACCCAAAATTTCATACTACTAAAATTCTTAAGGGATAATCAGGCCTTATATAACTCAGGATGGCAGCCATTTTAAATTCCAAAATACTAAAACTTATAAGGAGAAATCACGCCTTATATGATTTAGTTTTATAAATTAAGACCCCTTAAATTCCATAATACTAATATTCATAAGGCGTGATCACGTCTTATAGATGTTAGTAATATGTTTTATTTTAAATAATTTGTGATTTTTAAAAATTAATTTAAATTAAAAATAATATATATATTTAAAGAGATTAAAAATGATGATATAAATAAATTAATTCAAAAACAAAACAAAAAAATTTAAAAAAACCCTAATTTGTTTTATTTTTTAGGTACACCAAGCATATCAGCTGCACCATCCTCCCAGCGCCTTAAGTCCTAGCATCTCCTCCCGTGGTTGGACCAGCCTTAGCAGCTCCCCATGTCAAGACACTACACCAATGTTCCAACTAGTCCCTCACATCACCAGTCGCATGCAGCACTATGCTTCCCAGTCTAGGTGCAATAGACCACAATGCACCGTAATCCTACTCCAGCACAGAATGCTTCAATAACTAATGCACTAGCTTCTCAGTATAAGTAGACCCAGTCGCACGTCACAGAACGCCTCTAGTCTAGCACAACAAACCGCAGTGCACCACAACCCTGCTCCAACACAAAACGCTTCAGCAATCAATGCACCAACTCCTCAATACAAGTAGACCTAATCCCACCAAATGCTCCAACAAAATCAGGTGCAACACCACAGGCAGAACACCAAGCATACTAGTACAAAGCAGCTCTCCACCAGTATTATAATAAAGTGCCTTATATTTTCTAGTTATTTATTTATTTTTATTAAATAATTTAATTAATTTTATTTTAAATTTGATTTTAATTATTAATAGATTGCTTCAATTATTTTAGGATTAGTTTTCTTGTTTATAATTGTCATAATTATGGGACGTTTAAAAGATAGTAATAGGACAACAAGGAAACACAAGTCTAAGGTGAATCCAATTGAACAAAATCAGTCTGACACTAGACCTACCATAAGTATTTATAGGAAGCATACTCAGATAGCTAAAAACACTTATATCTTACCCCTAGCTTAGTTCAGCTATAAAAAAAGAAAACCAAGGTATGTTACTTTTAAAACCTGACATATTAATACAGGTAAATATATGTATAATCCTTCCTTAGAAGAATTACATATCAAAGAAAATTTTGATGATTTGATTACTGATATGAGTTGGAGACATTTTATGTTGACCTATTATTCAGCATTTGTTCAATTAACTATAGAGTCTTACACTACCTTTAAATTTGATAAACCAAATAATTTTAATATAAATAGTTCAAATATGGTATATTACATATTCAAAAGTGTTGAATTTAAACAGAGCATCATTGAATTTATTTTGGCCTTGGGGTTAATAATGGAGGAATTTGTTAATGCGACCCAATATAAAGAATCTATTATGGACTATGATGATTTTGATAATTATAGAGTTTGAAAATCAATGTCTTTTGACCCATTAATTTATTATCCAAGTAAATCTAAGGGTAATGATCTTAGTAAGCTTGAATGGATTTATATGTAACATTTCTTGGATTTTAGTTATTCAGGAAGGAAGGCCACGACCTTTACTTGCACCAAAGCTGAGTTAATTTTTATTTGGTGTATGGTACATAAAGTACATGTCAATTTGGGTACTTAGTTGGCTATGCAGTTTAACACTTTCATCTCTTCTAACAAGAACTTATGTCTTAGTCCCCTTATTACTCGCCTAGCTATTAATCTCAATCTATTTGATATAACTGACACTGATATGCATATAGCCTGTGAGATGGAATCATTAGATAAGGCTTATTTGAGTAGGATGAGATTACTGGAGAAATAAAAGAGAACATTTTATTTTATACCACGTGATCCCCTATGACAAGGTTCATCATCAACTCAACAAGAGGATTATAAAGTTCCATAACCTATGTATCTTCCGACTCTACCAATTCGACAGGAGCATCATTTTCTGTTGGAGAGATTAAAACTTAAAATTTCTAAACTAGAGAGGAATTTGGATGCTTTGCAACAATTCATAGGGGTGATACCTATATGTCCACTGACACTATATTACATCTTGTTTCAGATGCTCATAACTTAGGGGAGTTTTCTACTTTATGCTTTATTTTATGGTGATCATTTTTATGAAATATGAGCCTCGGTTGCATATATTGGGGAAAATGTATAATTCAGGTATGGGGGAGAGTGAGAGTATAAACTATAATGAAATCTATGATTTTTTCTCAGACTTATGAATACTATGATTCATATATTGATTATTCCCCATGATAGCCTTAAAACTTTCTGATTATTGTTCGTAAATAATCCCTAAGTTAGGATACATTTTTTTAAGTTATAATGTATGAGAGAGATGAGCACAAATATTGTTTTTCATTAAATTACTTTAAATATCTTTTTGGTTTTGTTGAACAAAAATGTGTAAGAATGATGCATTTTGACACCTATGTGAGCTTTAAGCCTAAGAGCATTCATCACATTTGTGTTATACATTTCTTTTTGTTGCATATTATCAAACATAGCTTATTTATGCTAGAACTTGCTCTTAAATGCATATTGAGACTAGATTTTTTGATGAATTTGTGCATAGGAATTATAGGGGAACTTAAGTATAACCCTTTTTGACCTAGACAAGCCTACCTTAATTCTTGCCCCTAAATAACCAATTTAAGCCTTGACTTTTCTTTTCTTAAATACTAACCTTGTTACAAGCCACTTTAACCCTTCTTTTTGTTGATTTCCTTAATAATTTTGAACCCCCTAAACTTAAAGAATTGTATAAAACTTATTTGCATAAGATTTTGACTAGTTCTATGAAAAATAAATCAATTGATTTAAGTTGCACTATTTTTATTTTCTAGGGGGAAGAAGAATTAAGAAACATGTTAGAAATGAAAGAAATCTCCTCTTTGAGATTTCTTGTTCAAAATTAAAAAAGAGGAAAAAAGAGAAGAAAAGAAGAAAAAAATGATGATGAAAGGATGTTATTTGAATCAATTGAGTTATGGACAGTTGAAACTTGTGTGAAAAAGTTTGCATGATTTCCTTCAATTTGTTTAACCAAAAACTTATTTTTGTCATACCTTACCTAAGTCATGTTACAACCGTTATTAAGTCCCTTTGATTTATGCATTAAATTCATTTTTATTAATATTGGAGATATGATTCTTGAGCAAGCTTATGGAAGTAATTTGCTATGCTTTGATTGAGAGCTTAATGAACCTTAAATACTTAAGGTTGTGTTTGGTTGGATGTAAAGTTTTTAATGGAATGGTTTATAATGGAATGGAATGTAAATGGATGCAATATTAGAAAATTATTGTTTAGGGGGGATGAAATATAATGTAATATAGTGAAATGTTGTTTGGAAGATGGATGGAATGGAATGTAATGTATTTATAATAATAATAAATGACTATTATACCCTTATATAACAAAACATATGTTAACGGTAAACACTGCCTCTCTCTGTCCTCATCTCCTCGATCAAACACACCTTCACTGTAATAACCCGTTACCATGCATAGTAATTCATCGTTATCGAAAATCATATGATAATTTCATGAGAGAGATAATTCATTGACATGCATTATATTAGCATACATATATGAAT
>JAOQMM010172726.1:0-10108 GCA_027563515.1 Erythroxylum platyclados | reverse complement strand
ATTTAACTAGCATTCCAACTCCAACCTTAAAGTAAGAAAACTACCCTTGACACCCCTTCAGCAAAGTCTAGCATAAGGAATTCCAATTGATGGAATCATAAGCCTTTGCTAGGTCAATCTTTATATTGTAGTTCTTCACTTTAGTGTTGGTGTTATAGCTTTTAAGGATCTCCTAGCACAACAAGATGTTAGTGCCTATTGTTCTCCCTCTCATGAAAGAATTTTGTGCAGGATTAATAATTTTCCCCAGACTCTTCCTCAGTTTATTTTCCACTATCTTGGTAATGATTTTATAAAGAATGTTACATCAGGCAATAAGACTAAATTGTTCAAGCTTGTGGGCATTTAGTTGGTTAAGGATTAGGCTCATATAGGTTTTATTCCACTCTTTCAAGAAGAATTCCTTCACTACTTCTGTGACTTCCCCTCCTATAATATCCTAGTTCTTCTAGAAGAATCTTCCATTATAGCCATCAGGACTAGGAGATTTGTCAAGATTAATTGACATTAAAGATTCTTTTATCTCTTCCCCAACCACTTATTTAATTAATTCAGCCTTTTCCTTCTCTGATATTGACCTGATTCCCCTCTTTAAATATTCTAGAATGACCTCTATTGCATCCTCTGTCGCATAATGTTTAGTGAAGTACTCAAATGTGATTCTTTTCTTTTGTTCCTGATTATAATGTTTCTGGCTTGCTTCATCTTCCAAGTACTACATATGATTCTTATTCCTACTAGCTCTTATTGAATTCATGAAGTACTTTTTACATCTTTCACCTTCTTTCAGTCAATGCAATCTTGCTTTTTGTCTTAACAAATTGCTTGTGTCTTCTAGGGATTTTTCATAATTGTTTACCCTGACTGCTTCCTCTTTTCTCAATTGTTGTTCTTCTGGCCTTTCTAGCGTTCTCCTCTGACATCTCTACAATTCTTCTAAAGCTTTTGTTATTTCCTCTTATTAGGGGATAATGTATTCTTTATTGAGAGTCTTTAGCCTTTCTTTCAATTCTTTTAGCTTCATGTTTAGCCTGTATCCCTTAGTTCTTGTTATCTCCATACCCATTCCTTCCTTTAAAATACTTCTGAATTGAGGTTTTTTTCCATTAAATGGTTGAAGGACCTAAAGGGGGTTTTCCTTCTTTAAATTGGGGTGTTAAGATCTACCACAATTGGACTATGATTAGAGGTAGTAGGTTCCTCAAAATTGGAAGTACTAAGTGGGAAGTGTGCAAGCCATCATCATCATCATCATCGTACCCAGTTGAATCCCGCTCTAATGCAGGGTTTGGGGAGGTCTGATAGTATGCAGCCTTATCCTTACAAAGTAAAGAGGCTATTTCTGGTAGACCCACATGCAAATGTGAAATGAAGATTAAAAAATAAAAAATAAAATAAAAATAAAAATAAAATAAAATTGATGCAAGCTTAGAAGCCAAAGTATATAAGAAGATAGTAAGACTGATATACCTGAGATGTTGTTGAGGACTGCTTATACTTGATATGTTGCTAAGTTTTGCTTCCGTTGTCTCGAGTTGTGTTTAATATCCTTAGTCATGGGTCATGTGAATCCACTTTTGTAGCGTTCCAATGTTATCAAGTGTCCCTACAGGGCCAACAGTAGCTGAAAAGAAAAGTCTGCTACTATGAGTTAAAGATATGGTTTTAATCGATGTAATAAGGTAGGGTGACGAACTCCTTCACCAGATACTAATTGGATCACTAGAGCTGGTAAGCTAGGTGTAGGACATAATTACTTGTCCACGCCTAGTAACTAGTTATAGACAAGGTAGACAATTGGGCTAGATTTCTTACAAAGTAGAAATGATGCAAGAAAGTCACACTATAGGACCTCATAGAACTTGCTCGACTGCGTCGATTCACTTTATCGGATATCCTTTACCCGTATCCTAGTACACCAGAGTTTCCTATTACTAGCCAAGTCCTCAGTAAGAGCCAACCCTGCCAAATCCTTCTTGATCACTTCTCTCCAGTTCTTGTGCGGCCTTCCTTTTTTCCTCTTGCAGTCTCGAAGAGTTATTTTCTCGCATCATCACATCGGTGCATCAGGGTGCCCCCTCCTCACATGTCTAAACCACCTAAGTCTTGCCTCTCGCAACGTTTCATTAATACCAGCCACTTGTAGTTTGTCTCTTACCATACGATTTCGAACCTTATCCCTTGTAGTAATGTCACACATCCATCAGAGCATCCGCATCTCCGCTACCAATAACTTACTGGTATGTATGCATTTGGTGGGCCAACACTCCGGCCCATATAAAATGGTTGGTTGAATCGCCATTCTATAAAATTTATCTTTAAACTTGAGAGGGATTTTCTTATCATATAAGACCTCTGATGCGTTTCGACATTTGAATCACCCGGATTTGATACGATGGACTATATCAGAGTCGATCTAACCATTACTCTGAATGATAGACTCGAGGTACTTAAGACACAATTTCTGTGGTACAACGTCGGCTTCAATTGTCAGGGTCACATCCTAAACCACTTGACGTCCCTAAAAGTTGTATTCTAAATACTCAGTCTTAGTCCTGCTTATTTTAAAACCTTTCGATTCTAATGCTTCCCTCCAATAGTCTAGCTTGATATTGACTCCCTTCTTTGTCTCATCTACCAACATAATATCGTCAGCAAATAACATACACCAATGTACCTCTCCTTGAATATGTTTAGTAAGCTCATCCAACACTACTGCGAACAGAAAAGGGCTTAAGGCGGAGCCTTGCTGTAGTCCAATACTAATAGAAAAATTTTCCGCGTCTCCGCTTATTGTGCGTATGCTAGTCATTGACCCTTCATACATATCCCTAATTACTCGTATATAGGTCATAGGAATTCCCTTAACCTCCAAACATCTCTATAAGATTTCCCTAAGAACCCTATCATATGCCTTCTCTAAATTGATAAAAACCATATGCAACTTCCGTTTCCTTTCCCTGTAATATTCCATTATTCTTCGGAGGAGATGTAGCACTTCTGTTGTTGACCTTCCAGGTATAAAGCCAAATTGGTTGGCCAAAATAGAAGCTGCTCTCTGGACTCTCTTCTTAATCACCTTCTCCTACAACTTCATGGTGTGACTGAGCAGTTTAATGCCTCTATAGTTGTGATAATGTTGGATGTCCCCTTTGGCCTTGTATAAAAGAATCAATCTACTCATTCTCCATTCATCTAGCATTTTGGTTGACTCTAGGATCACATTAAAAAGTTGAACTAACCAATCAAGACCTACATTGACCATTTATTATATGTTTATCAAGTTTCTTTAACAAGAACCAGCTACCACTCTTCTTATTACTCCATATGTAATCATTGCCATAATGTTTGAAATCTGTCAGCCCAATATGCTTTGTTAATTCTTGTTATTCCCTACATTTTTGCTTTGACCAACTTCTTCCTCCCCATGTTTCATTTGCCTTGAGTGTACAATTAAAATCCCCTATGACTAACTAGGGTTACTTGTTTCTATTACTAATCCTCACTAACTCCTCCCATAATGTATGTATTAGGAATGTATACAATTAGTTACATACACTATTAAGATTGTAATAATACTGCCTGAGTTTTTAAACTTCATTTCACAATGTATCACTTGGTCTGTTAAGCCCATCTAAGTAGTTCCAATTTCTAGGTGTTAAATACCCTCTTATAATTCTCCCTCTCATATGCTTGTCATAGTTAGTGAGCAGCTTCCATCTTTCCCTTAGGAACCATAGATTGTTTTCCATTTGTTTCATTTTTATTTTTTTAAATAAAAAGAGAATTTCATTAATAAAGAATTGAATTACAAGCTACAGAAGATACTTAGTGGGTACCCTTTTCCATATAAGGTTGTAATATTGCTAACTTCTCAAAATATATAATTAGATATAGAGAAAATTGAAGCTTCAAACTACACCTCCCAATAGTAAAAGTTCATTTATGTTATCCATGGTCTCATATATGAGAAGTGAGATAGGTTTTTGCTTAGCTTCAAACCGTCTAAGATTCCTTTCTTTCCAAATGGTTTGCACACACATGCTAACTACTGCAATCTATTTCCACTTTGGGAGAGTTATTTGGGAATAAAGCCATTGCATAGCACTGAAAAACGTCTTAGCTTGATTTGGCCATATATAGCTCATTTTAATTGTTTCCCATAACTTGTTGTTTATTGAGGCTATTTAGCCCTCTAACATTCCATACTACTAACTTCATTATTTCTTTTTCTTGCCTGACCTCTTTCTCTTTGATTTCCTACCTGCTCCAAGAAGGTACCATTATTTTGCTTTGCTCCAGAGGTTTCTCCAATTTCCACTAAAGGAGTTCTCCTTGCTTCGTCCTGCTTAATCTCTTAATCATGTACTACCTGCTTTCCTTTATCAGGTGTTTTGTTATTATCCTTTTCTTATACCTGATTAATAATGTCTTCTTTTGGTCCTCTTCTCTCCACATTGATTTTTTCGTTGTCTTTAGTCACTCTGATTTCTTCATTTGGTTCCTTTTTCTCCATATTGCTACCTTCTCCATATTTTGTCCCCTCTTCACTTTCCTTGTTTACTTCTTGATTCTCTTTCTTTCTCCCAACCATTCTTTCCTTTTTATTCTTAGTTTTCCATATATGGGAAATCCTTATAAGTTCTTCCTTTAATTCTCCCTTCTCTTTTAGCTTCATAATCTTTAAGGAATCTGGCAGTTTTTTTGGTGATATCTACATCAGTACACACCCTACCAAATCCTATCCTTCTCATATTTGTTGTTTTCTCATCCATACCCAATGGTTTTCCAATCTTACTAGCAATGGAGCTCATCTCTTTCGTAGACCAATATTCCAAAGGGACCTTATGAAAATTTACCCACAATAGGATTGTTTCCATTTTGCTTCTGTCCAAAGTAACCCCTGGGTGCCATTTCTTAAGCGGAACTGGGTGTCCAAGGACATGCCAAGTTCTTCCTTCTAACACTCTCTGAGCATTCTCACCAGTATTTAATTTAAATAGAAATAACTAATCTTCATTCACCATTGTTCTCACCAAACCCAGATTTTTCCAATCAGTATTTGCCCATTTGTTAACTACAGAAAAAGTTGATCTTTTTTCAAGGAAAATAGCTACCAGAGATGAGCTCCATTTCTTTGTTCCAAGTCGAAGCACCTCTAAGGGGGCCTAAACGGGGTCATCATTTTTTGATTCAAAAAATCTAAACTTTCCCAAATTTCTGAATCTCCTATGATGGAGCTCCAAGTAGTCTTTCTCTTCTCAGGTTCTTTCTGGGTTGTGAAGTGCCTTCAAAGGAGGGAACTCAATAGGGATAAGGGATTCAGGCAGTGTGTCATTTGGAGAATTTGTGTTTATGTTGGTGGTGGTAGTTGGTGTGTCTTTTTCAAAGGTTGCGGAATTCAATGTTGGTTTGGGTATTGTTTAGGACAGGGTTTTGGTAGTTAGTAAAAGAAAGTTGATGTCGGTAGTTGGGGGGCCAGGCTTATTTGATGGTTACTGTTAAGTTTGGGGATGACAACTCTCATGTGGGAAGAAAACTCATAATGTAATATTTTATTAATTATTTAATGGAATCTAATTACGAAAGTGAGGTTTACCTGATTGTGAGCCGTCTTTTCTTCACCATCTCTCTGTTCAACAATGGGCTATGAATAACTAGAAAAACATTGGTTTAGAGGAGTTGCTCATCAATAATAATGACGTCTTTCTCTTCAAATTCTCCAATTTAGAGGTTGCGAAGAAGGTTCTTCAATCAGGGCCCTAACACATTCATAACAAACCTCTTTTGTTACAAATTTGGTGACCTGGTATGAAGATGGAGGACATTAAATAGGACCATATTCCAATTTGGATCAACATACATGGTGTCCCACTTGAATATTGGACCATAGCTAGACTTAGTTACATTGCAAACTTCATTGGTAAGCCAATTTGCATGGACCAAGCCATAGATGAGATAAGGAGAGCTCAATTTTCTCGAATATGTGTACTGGTTACATCCATGTCACACTTACTAGAGAGTATCCCAATCATTCAATTGGATGAATGCTTAGAGCCCTTTGAAGACCAAATCAAAGTTTCTTATACTTAAAAACCACAATGCAATGTTAAGAAAACATGGAAACCAGTAAGCAAGATTTTCAAGACAGGTGGATATGAAGAAGTGTTAGGCCTTATCACAAAAGAGGATACGCGAATAATTCCAAATCTAAAACCTCTTGTGCAAACTCAACAGACAGTTGAAAATGATAGTCTTTCAATTAAGACTGGGGAACAAAAATAGGATACTATACCTTTATCTGATGAATATGTAGAAGGTGAGCTTGATAGTAGTAACGCATAAACAACTCTAAGTAAGAATCCTAAACTGGATGAGTTGTTTGATCTTGTGGTTAAGAGGAGAACAAATAGAAAGAAAAAAGGCCCAATTGGGGACTCAAAATCATGAATATTGTGTCTTGGAATATCAGAGGGGCTAATGCCCCTCACAATTTTTTTTTGATGAGAAATCTAATAGTTCATAATAAAGTGTCAATTGCAGGTTTCTTGGAGACTCGTATTAAACTTCCAAACTGCAACCTTCTTCACTTTTTGCCCAGGCATTGGAACTTTATTACTAACTACAATAATCATCTTAATGGCAGAATATTGATTGTTCATAACTCTTTTGTAGTCACTACCAATGCTAATTTTATATCAGATTAAGTAATTCATCTTGAGGTGGTCATAAGGGACTCAGGTGTGGCTTTCTTCATCTCATTTATATATGCTCATAACAGTGCTTATCAGAGATCTAAACTCTGGAACCAGATGAAAAATTTTATCAACAACAATCTCATAGCCCTGGCTTATTATTGGACACTTCAATGCTTTCATCAATCCTAAGGAAGCATAAGGGATTAGATCTATTGACAGCCCCTGCACTGAGATGAGACAATGCCTATTTGATATTTAGATTTCAAATCTTCCAAAGGGGGGTAGCTTCTATACCTAGTGTAACAAGCAAGTTGGGGAAAACTACATCTAGAAGAAACTCGATAGAAGCATGACAAACCATCTGTGGTTCACAAGTTATCCAAATAGTTACACTACCTTCATTAATCAAAGCCTTTCAGATTATTCTGCTTTATTAACTCACTTAGATTTAGAAAGAACCTTTCACCCTTCAAATTTAACAACTTCTTAATTGAACTAACCGAATTGGATCCTTGTATCCTGAAGGCTTTAAATGTTTATATTCTAGGAGCCAAGCAATTTATTATTGCTGGGAAACTTACCCTCATCAAGTAGGAAATGAAGTTGTTGTTTTAAAAAAAAAGTGGGCAATACACAACATCTTCTAAACACAACAAAAATTGCCCTTGAGAAGATCCAATCTGAACTCCAAGCTAATCCTCACTCCTCCAATCTGCAGAATGAAGAAAGAATTGCCATACAACACCTCACCATTGCTCTTACTTTTGATTACTCATTGATGAAACAAAGGTCAAGCGTTAAATGGATGAAACGGGAAGACAGAAATATAGATTATTTCCATAACAACCTTATCACCAGAAAAGCAAGAAAAAAAATTATCTCTTTGATGCATAATAATCAAGAACTGAATTCTTAACAATTCTTGCTAGATGCAGCCTTTGATTACTTCTCCAATCTCTTGAAAGCCCCATCCAAGGCCATCTCATCTCAGAATTTTCTAAGAGAAATCATGCATTTTGGTATTACTCCCTAGGAAGTTGAAATGTTGACTAAAACTATCACAATCCAAGAAATTGAAGATAGATTGAAGACTCTAAACCCATTCAAGGCACTGAGCCTAGAGGGTTTTAATTCTCAGTTCTTTTTACAAAGCTTGGCATCTGATCAAGCCTACATTGGTAGATGCAATAATGGAATTTTTCAACAATGGAAAATTGTTGACTGAACTTAATAGCACATTCATAACACTTATTCCCGAAGGTGGTGAACAAGTTATTTTCTCTAATTTCAAGCCAATTTCATGTTCCAATACAGTGTATAAAATCATATCCATGTTGTTAGCTCAGAGATTGAAAAGTGTACTACAAAATTACATTGATTTCACCCAGGGTGCCTTTATTCCACGTCGGATCATAGGAGACAATATTATTGCTACAAGAACTTGTTAGGTCTTACACGATCAAAAGAGGAAGAAAGATTTGCATTCTTAAAGTGGAATTGAAAAAAGCATTTGACTGTGTTGATTGGAGGTTCATATTGAATAATCTCCAAACCTTGGACTTTTCCCAGATCTTCATTAATTGGATCTTAGAATGCATTACAACACCTACTTTCAAAATCTTAGTGAATGGATAGCATAGTAAACATTTTAAAAGTTCCAAGGAGAGCAAACAAAGGATCCCATCTCCCCATACATCTTCGCTCTTGTTATGGAAGTATTCAGTAGAAGTATTAAAACAATTGTGGAGCATATAAGAGCCTTTAAATTTCAATCTAAATGTAAAATAATATGATTACTAACCTTTGTTTTATAGATGATTTTATATTCCTATTCTAGGTAGATCAAATCTTATTCTCCTTTATAATGAAAGCCTTGAAAATCTTCGGCAAAATCTCTAGTTTGGAAGTTAATTGTGCAAAAAATGGCTTCCTATTATCTAAATATGCTTTGGAGACTAAATCAATCATCAGTTCCATCACTATTTTCAGGTTTCAATCATTCCTAATGGTCTATCTTGGTATTCCAATCTCAATTTCTAATCCTACTTCTGTTGAATTTTGTTTACCTATTGAAAGAATCAAAAGTAGATTGGCATCGTGGAGTTCCAAAACTCTATCCACTGCAGGAAGGATTCAGCTTATATCTTTTGTTATAAATTTCATTAATGTATTTTGGGCTACATACATGGCTATTCACAAGAAAATCATCAAAATTATAAAGAGGTCATATAACAACTTTCTATGGAATGGACATAAGGAATCTAACAGGAGGACTAAAATTTAATGGAAAGATGTTTATATACTTAAGGGCAAGGGTGGACTTAGGATTATTTCACTGAAATTGATGAATTTTGTTATGCTAGCCAAAAGACTTTAGAGATTATTGAAAGACAAGCAATCCCTTTGGTGCAAATGGGTTCATAATTTTTTTATAAAGAAAAGAAGCATTTGGAGTATCAAAATCCAATCATCCTCAACTGCCACTTGGAAGGCTATTCTAAAAATAAGAGATATCTTGAGGAATGAATTTGTTACTTTGGTTGGAGATAGTAAACAAACCAACTTTTGGTTTGATAATTGTTTATCTTGTGGCCCTCTAATCAACCTGCAAGAGATGGATAACTTTAAATCTTTACTTGACCAAGAGGTCACTATTGCTGATGCATTAAGGGACAGACAAATATTTACACAAAATTCCTGGATCTATATACGATGAAATTCATCAAACCAACCAGCATGGAGGGGTGGATAATAATATCTGGAAACACACCAAACATAGGGTATATACCAACCAATCATATAGGAAATTCCTGCAAAAGCACTATAACACAACTCCTTGGACTAAAATGATTTGGATTAAGCTATGTCACCCTAGGGCTTCTTTGACTTTATGGTCAGCTATGAAAGATGTTGAGCAAGTTTTACCTAATATAAAACCCTCAATATTTGCAAGTATACAAATCGTAAACTTATAGTAATTGATGTATCGATCCCACGAGGAATTAGCTAAAACTAAATGAACCTAACTTTATCTAAGATTGTGAAAAATGATTTGAATGAAAAGAAATAATCAGAAATTTAAGCAATCAAATAAATTGAGCACTTAACCACTTAACAAATGAGCTACCACAATAAAACAAGAATGAAATTCTAGGATTCGTTCTATCATTATTTGCTCCTTTAACCACTTTTGATTCAATTTAGTGTTGATCCTAGATTTCCAAAGAGTTTGATTATTCTCTCCTAAGAACTAATCATTTAACCCCAATTAATAATCCCTAATTGATAACAAAATTCCATATTTACGATCTCTCAATTAACGAAATCAGTCTAACATATTCAATTAGTTCTTAAGCAATCTATCGAATAATCGAGTTCTCATACAAGATCTCTCTTCGTATGATCATCAA
>JAOQMM010172653.1:0-10119 GCA_027563515.1 Erythroxylum platyclados | reverse complement strand
ACAATCTGTTTCGAAGCCTCCCTACTTCAATGGAAACAACTACTCGTACTGGAAAGAGAGAATGACCATCTATCTACAATTTGTAAACATTGAAGTATGGAAAACTATTAAATTTGGAGCCACAGTTCCCACAACCGAGTAAGTAGGAACATGGACTGATGTTGATAGAAGAAATGCACAGTTGAACGCAAAGGTAAAGCATCACTTAATATGTGCTCTATCACTTGAAGAGTATGAAAAGATCTCCTACTGCTCCACAGCCAAAGAAATGTGGGACAAACTCCAAGTAACTTTTGAAGGAACAAATGAGGTAAAGAAACATGGAATAAGTCTACTGGTACATCAATATGAATCTATTACTATGAAACAAGGAGAGACTATAGACGAATTCTTCGTACGCTTTAACAATATCATCACAGTCTTAAAGAATTTGGAAAAAAAAAATCCTAATGATGAACTAGTAACAAAAATCCTTCGATCCCTACCTAAAGAATGGAGACCTAAGGTGACAACCTTGGAAACAGCCAAGGATCTGGATAATATCTCAGTCGACTGGCTAAGAGGAAATCTCATGATTCATGAAGCAGAACTCAGGCAAGATGAAGGAACCTCTTACAGGAGAGGAATGGCGGTAAAAGTAATGAATGATCCAAGTCCTTCAAATGAAGAAGAAAGCGACACTAAACTACAGATAGACGAAGATGACGAGTTCAATCTCATGGTCAGAAAGTATGCACGTTTTTTCAAAAAGAAGCTAAGAAAAAGAAGAGAAGGAAACAGGAAGGTAGGAAACAGCAGGCCCCTACCAAAAAGTAGCAACTCGCAAATTATTTGCTACAACTGCAAAAAGCCAGGACACACCAGACCCCAATGTCCTTTAACTCAAAAGGATAAAATGGAAAACAAGAAAATAAAAAAGCAACCTATGACAGCAGCTTGGTCAAATGGAGATTTTGATAGTTTTGAAGAAGATGAATCTGAGGAGGTCAGCAACGTCTGCTTCATGGCTAAATCAAATAGTGTTGAGGTATATGATTCTGACTCGGATATTGAAATTGATGAATTGAGAAATGCATATCATGATTTATGTCATCAATACAAAAAATTGTCACTAAAATATGTGAAAGAAGTCAAGAAGTCCAGGAACAATGACACTCTTCTGAAGAGTAAGATCAAATCCTTATAATCTTCTAATGAGCAATTAGTGGATAAAAACACATTTCTGGAATAAGACTATAAGAAAAAAGTAACAAAGCTAGAAGAGAAAGTCAACACACTAGAACTCGAGAAAGAGAATAGCGACAAAAAGATATGATCTCTAGAAAGAGACTTGGCAAACTTCATTGAAGGGAAGAAAAATCTTAACGCACTACTTGGCAATGGAAAATGCGTTTTCAGAAAAGCAAGGATTGATTTCAATGGAAACAATAACATGAAACCCTAAAAAAAACTTCTTTGTTAAATCTAATAGTAACCTTGACAAAACTAGCAGGAACCTGACGTATGATAAATCTCATATGCATTCTTCTGTTGTTTGTTATCATTGTGGTAATTATGGTCACATGAGTTATTCTTGCTATTCACACAAAAAGAATCTATCTTATATGCATGTTTAGAGATCGAAAGGTCAACACACTAACCCGAAAGGACCTAGAAAAATTTGGGTACCTAAGACAAGATAGTATTTTTTGCAGATATGTTTCAAAATAGAGACGAAGAAAATTAATGGATAGTTGAAAGTGGATGCTCAAGACACATGACAGGAGAAATATCTCACTTCAACTACATTGAGAAGAAAGATAGAGGTAACGTAGTATTAGCAGATAAGAATAAAGCAAAGGTTACATGGATCGGTAAGATTGGTAATTCTGATTCTATCTCCATTGATAATGTTCTATTCATTGATGGATTGAAACACAATTTGCTGAGTGTAAGTCAGCTTTGTGACAAGGGCTACTAAGTTACATTATATGCTTCTCATTGTGAGATTATTGACATGCAAAATGAAAACATTGTGTTTGTCAGTCGTATTAATCAAAATATTTATTATGCTCAACTAGAAAATATTTCCTCACAAAGTTAGCGAAGCATGTTTAAAAGGCAAAAAAGCCAGAAGCAGTTTTCCTCCCAAACACATTGTTTCCACAAATCAACCATTTGAGCTGGTACACATGGATCTATTTGGACCTACCAGAACTCAAAGCTTTGGTGGTAAAAATTATAGTTTTGTTCTAGTTGATAATTATTCCAGATTTACTTGGGTTTATTTTCTATCAAATAAGGATGATGCTTTTGAGGTATTTGAGAAGTTTTGTAGAAGAGTTCAGATAGAGAAATGGTACTGCATCACCTCAATCCGAAGCAATCATGGAGGAGAATTCGATAATAGAAAGTTTGAAGAATTCTGTGAGACAAATGGAATGACTCACAACTTCTCCTGCCCAAGGACCCCTCAACAAATTGGAGTTGTAGAAAGAAAAAACAGGACATTAGTTGATATGGCAAGGACAATGTTGTGCCAAAGTGTATTGCCTCATAGATACTAGGCAAAAGCAGTAGCTCAACATGTTATATCCTCAACAGATGTCTAATAAGGCCAATACTCAAGAAGACCCTATATGAGTTATAGAAAGGAAGAAAACCAAACGTGGCATATTTTCGAGCCTTCGGGTGCAAATGCTTTATGTTAAACAATGGAAAGGACAACCTTGGAAAGTTTGATGCAAGGTCAGATGAAGCTATTTTTTTAGGCTATAGTAGCACCAACAAGGGATACAAAGTCTACAACAAAAGAACAAGAAAAATAGAGGAAACAATACATGTGGTGTTTGATGAAGCATTATCGACTTCCACTGTAGGAGATTCTAATGATGAAGAGCATCCATCAATTCCCATGAATACATCAGAAGGCCAAACTATGCCTATGACAGATTCACCACTTAGAGGAAATGAAGGCTCCTCTGAGATAGAGCAGGCTCCTACCCTAAGTTCATTTCAGCAGGAGCTTATGCAACGCAAAACACCGAGAGAGTAGAAAGGACTCGATACAAATCAATACATTATGGGAGATCCTTTTGACGGTCTGAGAACCAGATCATCCTTCAAAAATAACTTTGTTGCGTTCATCTCTTAGTTAGGACCAAAGACGGTTGAAGAGGTTCTCACTGATGAACATTGGATCTCAGCAATGAAGGATGAACTAAGTCAGTTCGACAAAAATAGAATATGGAACCTGGTACCTCGTCCACAGAACAAATCAATAATTGGAACTCGATGGGTATTTAGAACAAACTCGATGAAAATGGTAAGGTGGTAAGACACAAAGCCTAATTTGGAGCTCAAGGATATAATCAACAAGAGGGTATCAATTTTGATGAAACTTATGCTCCAGTAACTAGACTAGAGTCAATCAGAATCCTACTTGCATTTACATGTTATAAGAATTTCAAGTTATATCAAATGGACGTGAGAAAGTGCATTTTTGAATGGCTATATTAACGAAGAAGTGTTTGTGAAGCAATCCTCAGGTTTTGAAAGTGAAGAACATTCGAACTACGTGATGAAGCTCTCGAAGGCACTGTACGGTCTAAAGCAGGCTCCTCGTGCTTGGTATGAAAGGCTAAAAAACTTTTTACTTGAAAACAACTTTTAAAGAGGAAAGGTAGACAAAACCATGTTTATCAAGAGAAAGGAGAATGATCTGTTTATAGTGCAAATATATGTTGATGATATTATTTTTGATGCAACTGAACCATCTCTTTGTGAAGAATTCTCAGCTCTAATGTAGGGGGAGTTTGAGATGGGTATGATGGGAGAATTATCCTTCTTTTTTAGATTGCAAATCAAACAAACAAAAAAAGGAATCTTTATTAGTTATGACAAGTACACAAAGGAGTTGCTAAAGAAATATCACTTTGAAAATGCCAAACCAATGGGAACGCCTATGTACACGGGAACAAAACTTGATAAAGATGAAGATGGAAAACCTATAAATGAAACAAGATACAGAGGAATGATTGGATCGTTTTTGTATCTTACGAGCTTAAGGCCAGATATAATGTTAAGTGTGTGTATTTACGCACGATATCAATCCGATCCTAAAGAGAGTGATCTTCAAGCATTAGAGATGATATTCAGATATCTTCATGGAACAATGGATTTCAGTTTATGGTATCCTAAAACTGATGCTTTTGACGTAGTTGGTTATTGTGATGCAGATTATGCAGGTGATAAAGTCGATAGAAATAGCACTAGTGGTCACCATCAATTCCTTGGAGGATTCCTAGCTTCTTGGTCATGCAAAAAGTAGAACTGCACAACACTATCGACGACAGAAGCAGAATACATTTCAGCAGCCAGCTGTTGTGCTCAAATCCTATGGATGAAACATCAACTACAAGATTTGTCTATTAACCCTAATCATATTCCTATTCTTTTCGATAGTACAAGTGCTATAAATCTTTCTAAAAATCCTATGCATCACTCTAGGACTAAGCATATAGAAGTCAAGCATCATTTTTTCAGGGATCATATTTTGGAAGGAACCATTGATTTGATGCATGTTGATACTAAAAATCAAGTTGCAGATATCTTTACTAAGCCTCTCTCAGAGGATAGATTTTGTATTTTAAGAAAAGAGCTTGGCATGTGAAAATTCTCTGATATTTCTTCTGCATGAATATTATGTATTTTGCGTATCACACTTTGGAGAGGCAGGGTCCTTTTCATTCCTCAAAAACAATTTGATAGAACTCTCATTAGAAGGCTCCTATAGTTCTTCAACTTTTCGCGTGTTATTTTCCTTTGACACGTGTCCTCATGGGGAGCAATCTGTAGCGTCGGTTCACCTTTTTCAAATGGCGCACTTGTAGTCTGACAAATCACATATGTCAGAAAATACTCAAATGCTTGGCTTTCCCTCTTAGCTGTAATTCATTACAATTTCTCTTCCTCAAAATCCTTATTTGCCCTCAAATACGTCGATTACTCTTTTTTGTATCTATCTTCTATTTCTGAGACACCAAGCTTTTCTCAGCAAAAATCTCTCACTTATCTATTTGCTTCGTATTTCCTCACTAATCTTCTTTTTCAAATGGCAAAACCCAAATCAAAAGGTTAGAGGAAGTCTGTTTCCCAAATTTCTAATCTTACCTTCCTTTTATGAACAAAACCCTAGTACTCCATTCTTTTCCTTATCACCGATCATAGGGTCCATAGAACATCCCACTTAATTTTTCTCAGTTTCCTCTAAGCGAAATTCTTCCGACCAAAATCCAGATATCTCAGAGGAGAGGATAAGACAGGTTGTGACAATGATGAATCTAGATTACCCCAGCCCTTCTTCAAAAATTAAAGAAGATGAGGAGGAAAATAAAGTGGCAGAGAATACTGAAGATGAAGTGGAAGAAATAAATGAAGAGGATGAAGAAAGCAGTGGAGAAAAGGAAAGCGTAAAGGAAGTAATAAGAGGCATAAGAACACACATTCCCTCAGTAAGACTCCCAGTCAATCCAAATCCAATGATTGAAAAGAAGAAAATACCTGAAGAGACGTGGGTTATTGATGAGAGCGAGTCAGATGAAGAGCTATTCAAGTTACAAACAAGGCCAAGAATGAGAGGATTTGTTCGTCAAATGCCTCAAAAGGAGAAGGAAAGAGAGAAGAAGAGGCAGAGACATCAAAGAAAAGAAAAAGAGAGGAAATACAGAAAGGAAAGGCGGCAGCAATAGAGGAGAACATTGAGAAGGACCTACTGATGATGATTTCACTATTGGAGATGAGTTAGTCTCTAAAGAAGATCTTCTTGACGAAATTCCTAAAGGAAAAATATCTAAGAAGAAGAAGATCACAACTCTTAATAAAACAGAGGGTTCGGGACCAATTAAAACATTCCAATCAATGGAAGCAAAGGCTAGGTACAAAATGCGATATAAGAAAAGAAAGGTAGTAGCTGGCCACATCCTGCCTCTGCACATGTTCGATGGTCTATATATCCTTATCTCTCCTTATTTCATAACAGTAGGATGGGAAAATTTCTTGAAATTAGATGAAACTGTCTGTGATGAACTGGTAAAGTGTTTCTACACTCACATGAAGAAAGAAGAAATTGATGGAAAATTGGTTGTAGTGTTTTAAGTATGGGAATGTGAGATATTATTAACGGAGGAGATCTTGGGAGAGATATTGAGCATTACTCTTGAAGGCGGGGCGAACCTTCCATGTCACAAGTGGGATATCAATGACATTGACTTGGGAGAAGTAATGAACTTCATTTGTTTAAATTCAAAAAATGCCCATAAAGGGAGACCATACTGTAGGCAATTGGATTTATTGCCAAGATGCCTTGCACCTATTTCTACTACATCAATTTTTCTCAAAAGTAGTTCAGTAGAAAGATGCAGTCTCCTGGACACATATGTGGTGTATAATCTGCTGAAGGGCACTAGGATGAATCTCCCAGCAATGATCTTAAAATTCATGGTAGACAAAGGCAACTATAAGAATACCACAGGAGGTTTACCTTATGGAATGATCCTGACTAAGATCTTCGCCTATTTCGGAATACCGTTTGATAATCTGAGTCGATATGAACCTATGAAGTTTCAGACATCCATCCCCTACCAATTCGGGTACAAGCTTAAAGATGATGTGTGGGTTGAAAAGGAAATAGGAAGAGTTGCTGGGCTCTCTCGTCCAACCCAACAAAAACCTATTCCGACTCCTATTTAGGGTACACAGCCTTCTCCGTCCCAGAACACATATGATCTCATTCTTGAACAATTGAGAGAATTACATGTTAATTAAGATCAGATGCGTTCTCAACTTGACGGTCTTCAGAATCAATCTCTTGATATGCAAATCCTTCTTCGTATATTTTCTGAGCATTTTTTATATAGCTTTTCCTTATGGATTGTGATACTTTTTCATTTCTCTTTTTGATAATGACAAAGGGGGAGAAAAAATACTCTTTGATATATTTTTTTGGCATGTTGATATATCTTGCTTATTTTTGGTATTTGTTGATATACTGTTGATATTGATGTTGATTGTGTTAATGCTACTTTGGTTGATGATTTCTTGTTAAATTTCTCTGTTGCTAAAGAGTAGACCCCTGCTATACGCTATCTACTTCTAAAGCAGGCTCCTGCTAATCTATGTGTGTATATTATATGACGTTCAAAGAATAGGCCCCTACTTATTCAATAAGCTATATCTGTTAGGCCCCTACTAAAAATGACAGAAAGTAAAGTTCGCAGGTATTTCCAAAATCATCACCTCTTTTATTTGAATTTTGAAAATATATCTTTTAATACTTATCATCATAAAAAAGGGGAAGATTGTTGGCTCAAGGATTCTTTTACGATTTTGATGATGTAGTTATAGTTCTTGAAAATTCAAATAAAGTTTATTTCCTTATCTCTCGAACAAGGTTGGTCAACTTAAAAGGAAATAATAATACATTTTGTCGATTTAAGATTCTTTTCCTTCTAAATAATAATGGTAACTTTCTTAAAAGGAAATATATGTTATAATAAGACAATCTTTTCGTCTTTGTAGGATCCTTCCATTATGAACATTCCTTATAAATATTTTCATTCAAAAGGAAGGTTATCCACTTGATCAAAAAGGCTGGAAGAAATTTTTGGCAAGTTAACGTTGTGATGAAATCTTCAAATCGATCAAGAAGCAAGAGAAGCAACGGATATCTTTTTACGAAAGATTATTTAAAGAAGAACAAGCACAGTGAAGATAACAAGAGACTGAGAATGAAAACAGAGCATACAAGCATACATTGTGAACATCTGTGATTTTTGAGAAATTAGTCCTTCAACGAGATATATCTTTGTGAAACTCTCTTGAAGCGTATTTTTAGAATAAACTTTGTTGAGAGAGAAATTACTAAAGCTCACTGTTCGACCATTTTTCATTACTCGTGTTAGCTTGGAGAGGCTAGGACAATACTACTCTTGTTAGCTTGGAGAGGTTAGGACAATACTACTCGTATTAGCTTGAAAAGGCTAGGACAATACTACTTGTTTGAGCTTGGAGAGGCTCGTCAAAGAACTACTCGTGCTTATTAGTGAAAAACTCAAGATTGAACTCTTGGGGACTGGACATAGGCTTGGGTTGTAAGCTGAATCAGTATAAATCAGTTGCATCCCTCTCTCTCTCTCTATCTTTTAGTTCCACATTATAATTGTGTGTGCTTTTTTAAGTTTCTTAATTCTTTGGAGCAGGCTCCTTCCGCATTTTTTAAGTGGTCTTTCTTTAGTAGGCACCTTCAGTTTTTATTCGAGGTATATTTTTTTCAGGCCCTTTTGCTTTGAAAAATATTATTCTTTTTACAGGATCCATTTACAAATTGGCTAGCAGGCTCCTGCTGTTTCGTCTTTAGAACGAACCTTTGCGAGATTTTTAAAAAATTCTTTAGTCACACACAATTCACCCCCCTCTTGCTACCGTCAGTTTTTATTCGAGGTATATTTTTGTCAGGCCCTTTCACTTTGAAAAATATTATTCTTTTTACAGGATCCATTTATAAATTGGCTAGCAGGCTCCTGCTGTTTCGTCTTTAGAACGAACCTTTGTGAGATTTTTAAAAAATTCTTTAGTCACACACAATTCACCCCCTCTTACTTGTGTTTGTTTTTATATTAGGGAGATTATAGATTTTACTTTGCAGTAAAATGGCATTTCTTTGAGCTACTTTGTAGTGAAGTGAAATTCATTTAATTTTTACTTTCAGTTGTACATGAACTTAGTCTAGAAGCTACCTGAGAAGATACATACATAAAATTTGTATCAGGATATGTTATATAAATGGCTGCAATGAGAAACATAGATTTAAATACAGTCCTGATCTACCTTTCACTAATTACCTATTGCATTAAAACATAAGCACATAAAACATCCGAAGACTACCTTAAAACATAGCATTTTCGTGACAGCACCACACAGATCTAAGAGCAAAACGTCTGCCCTTAGGCTTCACTATTTGTACTAACTACTCAGCATAACTTTCTTCATACAATAATCTATACTCATGCATTTCATCGAGTTTGATTAGAAGACATCCTTTGTTCTCTTTCTCCCACTCAATACCTTCCTTCTTTAAAAATGCAATGACCTGCACGAAGTTACAGCAACATACTGGATCTTAGAACTGAGGGCAAACGCAGCTTACTTCAAACCATTTGAATCTAATGAAGATTGATTTTGTTTTCATAAATTTTAACGTTCATTGAATAGAATATGCCATACCTAATGTCCCAGTCCACTATATTCTATTGCAAATTCATGTCTACTCATTATGTCACCAGTAGTTACATGCTAAGACTTTTTTATGCAGACAACTACCAAGTAATTTCCTTTTCCGTCTTTTGTGAATCTATCATCATGTAGTAAAAATCTTTTCTACTTTTCTCAGAATTAGAATATATAAGAAGAGAAAAAATCACAATACAACCAACAAAACTAAATGCCTAGCCTGCAAAAACAGAGGAGCATTGTAACACAGCATTGCAAAAACAAAGGAAGCAGATCCCATACCGATTCTTTTAGTTTGCATTTCCCAAAATTATGTTTTCAACGCCCTGTTATTACTCTCAGGATTTGAATTGCTGGAGCAGATCATACAGTCATTGGATAGTGTCAGCAAGAAACGTATTATGGCAAGTTCACACCCACATGCAAAGGAGAATTCAGAAAATGCTTACAGCCAATGTTTATTCCATGCCTAAGAAGATTTTTCAGAAGTTTCATCGCTGGTTTTACTTGTTGCCGGTGCAAATCAATAGTTATCAAATCCTCTGTGTTCTTGCTTTTGCATAATGCATGCCATAGTTTGGTCTATTTATGAATTCATGAGCAATACAAGATCAATCCTATTATATGGCTTTGTACATGTACTGACTGAGCTTTAAATATTTCTTCGGTAGCCTTGTCATCTACTACTCGAGCCAAATTTCTCTCTACATCGGCCTGCAACATTGAAGACCGGATAAATAATTGATCATTGGTATCCGCTTTCTATCCATAAGATAGGAAGTTCAAATTGTTTTAGAGAAAGGATGGGAAGTCATCGTAAACCAACTTCCAGCATCAAACATCAACACCATT
>JAOQMM010172635.1:0-10119 GCA_027563515.1 Erythroxylum platyclados | reverse complement strand
AAAGTGTCTTAAACTTTTTTTAAATAATAATAATATAACCTTATATAGATAATACTATATTTGTTTACATTAACAACATGGTCATGTGTAAATCTACATATAATTATAAAATTTAGATATGATATAAAGGGTAAATGGATTTTTTTTTAAATTACGGTAACTTTCACCTCATTAGGCAGATTGAAGATGTCTAACTACTAAACTGTAGTACTTTTAGTTATTATCATAAAATTAATTAAACATCATGAATTTTATTTGAAATTCACTTCTGTAGAATATGACTCTTAACATAATCATTCGAGGAATGTCAACCTGGTGACTAGTTTCAGATGGTGGAAATTCATTTTGTTGGGAGGAATATGACAAAATTGTCCCTATTGAAAAAAAAACCCAATGTAAAACAAATCCCCTCTTCATACACTAACAATCGTTTCCCTTCTATGGCCAATCTTCTTCTTCAAGGTTTTTAGTATCATCCAAACTAAGTCACTTTCCTTATTATCTATATCTCATTTCCTATTATGAAGATATTATATATATGAACATTTGATTGTATATACTATATGTTGTGTTAAGCTTTCTTAAATCTTCAAGAGAACATATATGAAAATTCGTTGACTTCAGTGACTATGTGTAGTCAATCAGGTATGCATGTGTTCCAATTTTTTCTCATTATACAGTTTCACTAAACTACCTTTCTAACCTCAGCACTAGCTATGTGCTAGGTGAAACACAACATACTGGCAGTTCATCTGATTAAGTTGTCTTCCATATTAAATCTGGGGAGTCATTCACTGTTCCCTGTAGAAGTTTAGCTATAGCGAAAGAGTTGTTGGAAGACAGTGTCAACAACCCAGAACCTAAGGGAAGATCTTTCACTATTTCAATTGGTGCCTTCGAACGTGCAAGGACCCTCCTTGGAAATCCAGACATAGGGAGCTCATTTACCTTCACCGACTCTCATGTCACATAGAGTCCAAATAAATAATTATATCATTGTCATTTATCGATTGTATTAGCTACAATCATTGATTAACTTTATGTATTGTTCTGTCTGTAAGAATTTTAAATAAACCTTTATACTAGTTAGGGGTAAGATTGCGTACTATTGTTGTTATTCTATGTTTGTAAGAATTGTTAAACTTTTGATTAAAAGCTAGTACTACTGACCATATATCAATATACGATATTCATACCAATCTCACAATTTTGATAAATAATTATTTTAAGGTTACTAAATATTAATGATTAACAGTACTTGTTAACTTAAATTTATGATATTTTTATCCCATTCAATTTAAAAAGTCTTTCAGATATTACAACGTGTAAAGTTTATTTAATATTCACATTTTCAATAACCTAACATGTGTTTTTCAACAGTTTGCTTTAAACATTGAAAACAACTTAACAACAAAAAATATGTTAACTACGATAGATTAAAAAATTATGATTACAAACAACCTTCCAAACATAATATATCTTATTATTTACTTTTTATCGAATAAATCATAATCGCCTCCATTTCCTAATGTATAGCGACAATAAACACAAATAGTCGAAAAATGTTCAACAATTTGCGACGAATCTGTAAATGGTCGTTAAAAATTGGCGACGAAATACCAAACATCGTTGTAAATAGGTTATATTCTACGACTGTTTGCTTTAATGTTGCAAAATAACACAAATATAAGGCCCTTCTCCAACAAAGTCTAATTTTTGTCACTAATTTTTCACCCAATTGGCGACCAAATTACAATTTGGTTGCTAAGGGTCACAACATTTCCTGACAATCGGTGTTTATCGATGCTAATCAGGTTTCTTTGTATGAAATTTTCTAACGTCACCATAATTCGTCGCTAAAGATCTACATTTAGATGATGAAAAGTCTAAAACATCGTTAAAAAGCTGATGTTATTAAGAAATTTTTGTCAAATGGTCATAAAATGTTGCCCATTTTTAACGTATTTTGTGAAACATCGTATAATTAATTACTTTTATTGACGAAGTTATTTTTAGTCGCAAATTGTTGGTTTAGGCAGCAAATTTGTTGTCGTCGCAAAAGAAAACGTCGCAAATTGTAACATCTGTTGTAGTGAGTAAATGAACAATTTTCAAAAAGATTATATGATAATTTAAAGATCAATATATCTTTCTTCTTTTTATGTACATTCAATAATGATTTCTTTCCCTAAATATGTATACCAAGTCAATATGCTCAAATTTTGTCATTATAACATCAAATGTATACCACCTTTTATGTACCACCAATGGTTACTTTTTTCTTCTTCACTCAGTTCAACTATTGATCTTTTGATACCAATTGTCTTACTTATCTCATGTAAGGCTCTTGTAATTTTTAAAATCAGTTGATGGAGATATAATCATTTTGTCCTATTTAATATTAATGGATGTGATACTAATTATTAGTATTCTTTTAATTCCACATGATATTAACCTACAAAACAAACAAATTAACATGTTCTATATATCCACACAATCTTAGATCCTTGGGGATCACTGCTTAATCCCTTTTCAACTCATATCTTTTTAGGTTTACTTAATAAACATTATTTCAGAAAGCAATTTCTATGTACATGTCCATAATCATTATAAAAACAATATCTCATATGATAGGAATTGAAAGTGTTAATGTCATATGAGAAAGACTTATAAAGATATGATTTATATGCATTTTAGGTCTTGATAAATGATGTGGGTGATATAATATTCTCTTTTGATATTAGGGGAATTCAGAGTCCTAATGTATGTGTAGTATATATATGTTTTTCTTAGCATTTTGCTATGATACTATCTAAAATTACCTTGATTTGATATTACAAATGGTTATATTTTCTGTTTTAGGTAAACTAGTAGATATATTACTTTGCAAATGATTTTGGCCAAGGATTAAGGAGTTCTACAAGTCAAAATAAGAAGAAAACTCATCTTTGGCTGAACATAGTCTTAGACGCGAGCATGTTATAGCTTGTATCCCTCTTTGGATAGAAGAAGTTGGTGAGAAGACTAGACACAACCTAATATATGGTTGTGGTCCTTTTTATAATTGTAATATAACAGGTACAATCTTATACAAGGGAATGTCATAGCCTATATTACATGCCAAAAAGTTATAGAGAAGAATATAGCCCCCTATAAGGGTGTATCGATGTCCATATTTCTCTTTAGATTGAAATTTGGAGTTCTAGTGTGATACATGATTTAGGATATGATTGTGTCCCATATCATGTTCCTAAAAAAAGAAATTATTTAAAGTGTAGCTTAAAACATAGTAAGGGAGCTCTTGCTAGAGTTCTTTTTCCATTTTAAATTATAGTTAGCAAGTAAAGAGAGAGAGAAACCTTGGGATATTACTTTGTAGCCATCTTTAATGATAAAAGATATTTGTTATCATCTCAACAAAGTGAAGGACATCCCAAAATTGAGATCACATTAGAGAAGCTATCTTATGTTTATGTTTCCTACAATTCTTTTTTTATTGTTGATAGTTTTAATGATAAGAAATGGCTAAATTTATTTGATGTTCAAATAAGGGGAACCCTGGTATGTTTTTGTATAGATCAATTTTAGTTATTCTATAAAAGAGTTTTATACTTAAGAAATATTAACGTTGGTCTTAAAGTTGACTAAAAAAAAGAGAAACCTGAAATCATATTTTAATTTTCATGAAATTTTTTTAAAGATCTTATTTGCATATCATTCTAAGCATTGATATGGGGATTTAATGATGTGCTAAAAATAGACTTACATGATTAGTTTGGTATTAAGATAAAAAAATTATGAAATTTCTTATATCTTAGTGCATTTTTAGATGTTTTAATCAAATAGACATATCGATTAATCAATATATGGATAGTTGGTTATAAATTAAAAGTATGAAATTTCATTAGCTTAGGAATTTTCATCTGTCTAAGTCATAAAAACTTTAAATAACTAAATCACAATTACAAAGATGATGCAAGGAAGAATTCTTATATAGATGCTATATTATACCCGATTTCTTATCAATGATTACTTGTTTTATTTGATTTCTAGTTGAGTATTGATTTGCGTTAGGATAAATTTAGGGTAAGTTTAAATTAACTTCAAGCTTTATTATGGACTTGATAATAGTAGGAGATTTAAACATAAGACTAACTAATTTCTCAGGGAAACGATGCTTTCCTCACCACTACATTACTATAAAATAATAGGTCTACTTGCTTGGAGTTTATAGTATTAGCTTTGAGAAAATGAAAATAAAGCTTTTAGTGTTGTTACTGTAAAACTTTAGTAATATTAAAAAAATCAATCATTATTAATCTAGTTGTTTTTACTTAGTTTTTTTTGTTATTCTTTTATCCAATTTTAATCTTTTTTTCTATATTTGCTTCTTTTTGTTTCAAATTTGCGACACTTGGTGTATGACTAGAAGAAATTTTTCTGAAATCTTCAAAGAAGATCCAAAATTAGGGAAAATGCTTCTTCAGATAGTTAAAGAAAAAAAAGGTCATTAGCCTATAATCGACAACTAATTAATATGAAGGGATAGCACATAATGATCTTGGACTATGTGAAGCCATCATTCATAAGGTTGTTATCCAACATATCTAGATAAAAACTGTAGAAAATAATTTTAAGATGAAGATAAACATCATTTAGATGTTGTAATAATTTATATAATCTAATAGTTTTTCAAATAAGGATCCTAATATGCATATAGACAATTTCTTGAAGATATGCAATACTTTTTAAGATTAATAGAGTGACTAATGATGCAACATAGTTAAGGTCATTTTGACTTTCATTAAGGGATCATACAGAACATTGGTTGAAGTCATTATCTACAAATTCAATCAGTACTTGGGATAATTTAACAGAGAAGTTCTTAGAAAAGAACCATTAGAGACTAAAACATTTTAGAATGACATATTTGCCTACTCATGATAAGATAATAAGACACTTTATGAGTAATGAAAGAGATATACTGGTCAAGAGGTCCGATACTAATTGTAGTTTTCTCTACCACAATACTATTAACTACAAGTAAGTGTACTTTTCGTTAAATAGTAGTGTAGTGATAAGTAGAGTGTTGATCTTACAAGGATAAAATAGGTACTAAGTCTAACCCCTATATCTTAATGTATTCATCAATAAAGAGTGTGATATCATTTAACCTAAACCTATATTAAACTAATTAGATCAAGATAACACTAGAAATAAAAAGCAAGTAAATAACAATTAGAGATCAAATATGATATAACATCTAGAATATAATTCCACCTAGTATCATCTTACACTCGTGATTTAGGTATTAGAGATTCTTTGACTTAGACTAGTAAAATTTTCTCATATAATAGTTTCACTTTTCAATTTATGAATACCTTTCTTTGATTGATTAACCAATAATTTTATCTAATTAGGACATCTAAGAATGCTCTAAATTACGTGAAATTTCATAAAGAAGTGGCGACCATGAATGTCTCTTAATAGATGTTTATTGGAAACCATCCCTATTTGGGTTAATTTCACATATTTTTGTAGGAGTATAGGTTCTCCAAGGGGCTCAATCACATTGCTAGTAAGATTGGCAAGCCAATTAGTTTTGATGAGAATACCAAAAAAAATTAAATAGATTTTTCATTCATTATACGTTTTCAATTTTTTATATCAGCCTTATTATTCCTAATGTTTTGACTAGGCAATAATTTGATTTACTCACAAGGACTTTTTCAATTAATGAAATTAAGGATGTGGTGTACTCTTTTAATCCTAATAAGGCCCTAGGGTTAGACGATTTCAATGCTTATTTTTACCAAAATTTTTGGGACTCTATTAAGACCTATGTTTATAAAGTAGTATTGGAGTTCTTCTCTAGCTTAGGAATTCTTTCTTCCTCGAAAAAAACTCATTTATGTTTGTTCCTAAGACTCTTAAGAAATAATTCAAACCTATATCTTGTTATAATACATTTGTTTACAAGATTATATCCAAACTATTTGCCACTAGAATCGAACATATTTTTCCTCTTTTATAATTCAATCATAAGCTACATTTATTGAGGGTAGGAGAATTGAGGATATTGTTATTATCTTCAAGTTTTTAGAGCCAACAATGCTTTCAATATTGAACCATAAATCAATTATTCAAGCTTAAAAAGAAGTTTGGAGCTGAATTTATATACTAGGTTGGGAATAGGACAAAAACACTTTTTTGGTATAATAATTAGTGTAGGTTAGGATCATTAAAGGAGATTTAGAATCTTTGATCACTAATAGATGTGATTCCTAGGAATGTAACTGTGTAAGAGGCTATTAGTTCTTATAGGAATAAGCTGTCAAACTCCAACTATGCTCAGTCCATATTGATTCAACTAATTCTAGATAAAGAGGATGAGATTATATGGAGAAGTAATAATAATGGTGTGTTTACCAATCTATCTTATAAGTAGCTACTGAAAGGAATAACCATTAAGGTCTCATAGAACAAGTTAGTATGATTTAAATAGGCATGTCTAAGAGCTTCACTAGTGATATGGTTGACAATGAAAGAAAGGCTAAGCACTCTTTCTCAACCAAAGAAATACCTAAGAGTTTTAGAGGTTTATGTGTTATGCAATCAAAGTGTAGAAACAATTGAGGACCTATGCTTCAATTGATTCATCTTAAATATGGTAAATTGTCAAGAAATTATGTAATTCCTCAATTCCTTACTTAACTTGGAGTGACATAATTTCCTGGTGCTATAGGAACCATAAGAAAAAGGAAGTGGAGTAGAAAATCATGAAAATGGCCCTTAGTAGTACACTTTACAATATCTATCTTGAAAGGAAAAAATGGATATTCACAAAGGAGACAATGAATGAGCTAAATTTAGCCAGCAAAAAAATCAATTTTGTCATGGAACAAATATTGGCTAACCAACTACATATAGAATGTAATCAAGAAATTAAAAGCACATGGAGATTTCAATCAAGGCATCAAGATAGTTGAAGAAAAACAAGTGTTAAGAAACTAATAACTCTATGAGATGAGTGTAATACATCAAAGATCTTACCTACTTCCCGTAATCAAACTAAAACCAACACAATAGTGTGGAGATGAATAGTAAACTTACCTAGTAGATGCATAGCAAGGTGCATCTACGAACCAATCATCGAGGTTAGTGACTAAATGAAGAATCAAGGAAGCGAGCAACAATTAGGTGAAAAGTGGGAACCTAAGTGGCATATTCAAGTGATTAGAGATGGTAAAACCTGCAAATAAACCAAGGATAGTGGAACAAGCAATTCTTCACATATTTAGCCAAATTCAACAAGCACTTCAATTTAAAGAACCATCAACAAGTGTGATAGATACTCACTCCACTCTCCAACCTCTCAAGCATTCAAAGATTGGATATGTATTCACTCATCGTTCATTTTATGTAAGGCATCTACCATAAGCTTGCTTACCAATCCAATCTGGACCATTCATATCAAACACAAACATCAATCCTAAGGTCTTTTATCAATTGTAATGGGGCCGAGCTAAGGGTAGGAAAAAGGAAAATCACAGTTTAAAACCACAAAACAAATTGAGCATTTAAAGTCATATAAACAATGAAGTATAAAACACTCAATTCTTTCCTTTCAAGTTAACAAGATTAGCACTCCCCTTTTTATGTCTCTCCTCTTTCCTTTCATTTTTTTTATCTTATCTTTCTTCCCTTTTTTTGTTTCTTTTTCTTTTTCTTTTCTTTGGTTTTTCTCTTTCTTTCTTTTTTTGATTGATTTTTTTCTCTTTTTTAACTATATTTTTTCATTTATTTATTTAGAACAAGATTAAGTTTAGAAGAGAAAAATATAGAGGAGAGATACAAATTATTATAACCCTACCCATTCTTAACTCAAAAGCCAACTATATGCTATGATTCCCCCACACTTATTCAAAAAATTATTCCCTAAACCCAATCATACCCATTCAAATGCTCAACTTGCCTTATGGTAGGTACAACAAAGAGGATAAATAATCAAGGTCAAGGCTCATGTTTTGGGTTTAAAGAAAGAAAAGGTTTCATGTTAAGCTCAAAGGGGATTCACTAAAGGTAACATCATGGTGGCTTTTTAAGCGAAAGGGGTAAATCCTAATTCCCTTTATCATTTCAACAATTGTATAAGATTATGTGATCTCAACTAGTATTTGCAAGCAAGTTCTAAAGTTCCTTAATCATGAAAGAGCACTCTCAACAAAGAATACTTAAATTTGTTGTTTAATATTTCAGAAAGGCTCAAATTCTTACAAAATGAAAAGTGCCATTCATCTATCACAACAAGCTAATGTCCCCTTAATTGAAATCCAAGCCAATAAGCCTAAACATGCAAGTATACTCATTCACTCATATTATGCATTTCTAATCCAAATCGAATTCATTTAATAACCATGCATCTCTAACTGCAAAATGGAAAAAAAAAACACACAATACACAGTTACTACCCCCCAACATAAACATCACACTATTCCTAATGTGACAAAAAAAAGTAAAAGAGGGGTCTAAGACAAACATAAAAGTTAACACGAACGAGGACAAGCATTAAAGACTAAAAGAAATTAAAATGCATGCAGTACGAACAATACAAAGAAAAAGGAAAGAAATACAATACAAAAGTGTGGTGGTAGCTGTGTCATTCTGGTGTGGAACTTGGTGGATTGCATCGAGGAATGAAGAAGAGACGGAAGAGTAAGCCTATGCATATAAAGAAAACAAACTAAGTTAAGGTTTATTAAGAAAAATAACAACAAACAGATAATTGAAAAACAAATAGAAATTAAGTGGGTTGCTTCTTTAACGTCTTGTAGCTGGATGCAACAATGGTCACGCTCAAGGTAGGTCGCTTAAGGTGATTGATTCCACCGTTTCCTCCTTTTCCTGTGGATACGTCTCCAAAAATTTTCCAAACATTTCCTCAGCTGCATCCATTAGCAATTGGTAGAATTCATCACTCTCCTTAACCAAGTCTAGCTTCTTTTCTTCTTTTTCCTGTAAGGAAAAATGGAAATCTACAGCATTAACTTGATCAACATCAGAGCAGTCTTCAGAAACAGTAGAAGTAGGAATAGATTCAACATTAAAGATTGAAAATTCTACTGTTCCTCCCAAAATAGTCATGCTCAGCTTCTTGTTCTTCACATCAATCTAGGTATTAGTAGTAGCCATAAAAGGCCTCCCTAGGAGTATGGAGTGCTCCTTTTCTTTCTCCTTAACTTCCCCCATGTCTAAGACAACAAAGTCTACTAGCACAATCAATCTTCCAAGTTTCACTAACACGTCTTCCATTATTCCTTTCGGATAACAGATTGACCTATCAGCTAATTGCAAACACATGTTGTCACAACCCGAATCTACATCGAGTTCGTGACAACCGCTGCATACCTAGGCTAAGAGTACACATGGTACCCTTAACTCAACTATGCAAAGCTTACCAGCATCATTCACATCACATTTGTTTAACATTTTGTTTTTTTTTAAAAGGACAGCACAACAGCTGTATTTTTTACTAACCAAAATTTCAAATACCTGCAAAATTAAAAAGGAAATACTTCTATATTTCTAGTTCTACTCAACAAAGCTGCAGGACACTCATGTCCACAGCATACTCAATCATAAACAAAACACGTCACGTAGTATTCATTCATTAAGTTCAAAAATATATAAAGAATTTTTTACAAAACTTATTAGTGTCAAAAGTATACAACATAAATGTAACATCTATAAATAATCAAGTCAAAGGGTTCATGAGCCACTAGACAGTGAAAACAAACATCCTAATGACCACTCGCGTACAATCGTGTCCCGAAAGAGGCAAAGATCTCGCACTCAGTATGTGAGCTCCCAAAATCAACAACTAACCTACATGGTTGGAAAGTGGGGGGTGAGTACACTAGGTACTCCGTGAGCAAGAAAAATCATAAATCGGAAGTGGTACCCAGTACAAACCAAGATAGTCTTGGTGACTTAAAAATGGATTTTTCACACATCTAACACGTACATGATCACCCTTAAAGTAAACATGCATGAATAAAAACACATAGGCCCAACCTATGACTCAAACACATACTGGTTAGAAACCACGTCGGCCTAGCC
>JAOQMM010172618.1:0-10119 GCA_027563515.1 Erythroxylum platyclados | reverse complement strand
CCACGGTCGTGCTCTGTATGGCCACGATTGTGACAGAGAGCAAGTTTAGTACCCCAAGATCGTGCTCTGTAGGCCACGATCGTGACAAAAAGCAAGTTTGGGTACCCCACAATCATGCTTTTCAGGCCACGATCGTGACAGAAAGAATTCTGTTTAGGGATCTATCACGAGCAGTGTTGGGAAAACAGCCACAACATGAATTCTAGACATCATTTTAACATGAAACTTTCACCAAAATCAAGCTAAGACCTATTTCTAAAACTTTCATTATTTGAGTTCTTCTAATTCGCACTCCAAAGATATGTAAAATTAACCAAAAGAAGAAGATGAAATTGAACCCTAACTTTCAACCTAGGGTTCTAATCTTCCAAATTCAGGAACACTTCAATTGCAACTATTTTTAACATAAATTCTCCATCATTTACACTTTAAACCTCACCCGAATTGATACATTTCATAGCCTATCGTTCTACAATTTCATACATAAAAAATAAGACATGTTCATTCAACAACTTTCCAGCACAACTCATCATCAACCCTACATGCATCTTATCTCTATTCAATCACCATGAATGTCTATTATGTCATGCAATAAAGATCATAAATCACTTACTTGTTAAACCCTAATTTCACCTCAAGTAATAAGCTTCCTTAGCCTTCCAAGGCTGTAAACAAGATCCAAAAACAAGATGAAAGTAGAAGGGTTTTCAAACACAAGATGAGAGTTGTTAAAATTTTGCCAAAACTCAACTTATATGAAGGTATGTGGGTGTGTTGATGGAGTGGGAGAGAAGGGAGGAACAAGTTACAAGAAACAAAAGGGAAAGATGGTCTTTCATGAGTGAATAATCGTGTGTGTGGGTGTGGGTTTAAGGAGTAAAACACATGTCATGCCATGTGTCAACCCATAAGCCATGCTATATGCCCTCCTCTTATACTCCCAATTGTCACATGATATCTAGTCCATTTGTCACCCAAATTCTCGGCCATTTGTCACCTAATTGTTTCACCATTTGTCACTCAAACACCAATGTCATGTGTCGCTCTCTCATTGGGCCATTCAACCTAAATTTTCATGTAACAATTTTACCTAGCCATGCAACATTTTTCCTAAACTAATTGCACATATCACTTCATTAATTCTTCAATTATAACAAGAAACTATAAATTTTCTAATTGTAATTCATCAAATCAAAATTCAAGATATAAACATTTCACAATTCACTTTATAACCATTTAAAACCTTTTATGCCCCGAATAAATCAATTGAGTGCATATACTAACTTTGCAATGTTTCTAAATCATGATTCATGTATGTATGTGAATATGATGCATGTAATTGAATTATCTTTCATGAAATTCTCATGTAATATGACTCATTTAACTTCCTATAGCAACTTAATCTCCTAAGTATGATAACAGGTTATTACAATTTGCTACTTTGGGAAAGAACAAAGAAGAGAGAAAAAGGAGAGAATGGAAGAGGAGTATCTGCAACTATAGTCCAGCCACTCCAACCCAGCCATTTCAAGTTCTTTTCTACTTTCTCTTGTTTATTTACTTCATCCTAATGTATGAATTGGGTTTGAGAATGTTAAACATGTTGTTATTGATGTTCTAATTTCATTTTGGGATTGAATTACTTTTGATGTTAATGAAATTGTTTGGGTATTGTGATATTTGTGTTTGCATATACGTCGATAATAAATTGAGAGAGTGAGTCGATAGTAATCTGATTAAGTTGGGTAATGGGATTTAACAACCTAATAAGCCACGTAATTATCAAATTGACAATCATACGAAGAGAGATCTTGTGTGAGGACCTGATTGTCTATTAGATTGCTTAAGAATTAATTCAAATATGGGTTGTTTTTGTTAATCAAGAGATTGCAAAATCGAAATTTAAGAAATAATTAGGGATTATTAATTAGGATTAATTGAGTAGATCTTGAAAGAGAGTAATCCACCCTTTAAAATTCTAGGACAGATACCAATTACATAAAAAATGATTAGGGTAGCAAAATGACGATAGATAAATCCCATCTTCTCATAATTGTTTGATCTTATCTTATTGCGATATCTTAATTGTTAAGTGGTTGTGCTCTATTTTGATTTACTTGCGTTAATTTTACAATTTTACTTTCAATCTATCCATATTCAATTTCTTAATTTTTTTCTCAATTTTATTTTCATTTTAATTACAATTTTAAGCCTTAGACAAATTAGGATTCGATTAGTTCACTAGTTCCTAGTTGGATCGACACCTCATATACTATGTTATGACTTGTGTGGTTGCGAAATATTGAGGGATTTATAAGATTGAAAATTGATTAAGAGCTAATACACCTCCTCCATCACGTCAATATCCAAATGATCTTATAATAAAGGAACCATTTCCAATTGATACAATTACCATAACTCCTCAGGAGTCAAATATTCTTTTAGCATCTCACCTAGTGAGACTAGGCATAAGGTGACTAAAGATTAGATTCTAAATTCCTTAGATAATCATAGTGACTTAGATTGTCAAGATTCTAAAGATGAGTGATCAAACATTTTTTTCTTTTCTCTGATAACATTTTTCTTGCTCTCCATTTAATATTTTTTTAGTTAGTAAGGGACTAGTCCTACTAAACTCATGATATTTTTTTTCTTTTGCTTCTCTATTGTTGATATACTAAACCATAGTTTTTCATATAGTTAGTTTCTATTTTCTACTTTTATATTTTATATTCTGATATTTTCTTTCTAGAAGGATTACTGCACATGATTTGGATGGAATTTATACCAAGAATTTGAATATTTTGTATACAAATTGGGTAACTACCAGTTCACTTTACCTTTCCTCATGTTTATTGTCTTTCATTTTTTAATACTTTATTATGTACGTTAGGGACAATGCACATCGAATAGAGTAGGGAAGGGGTAATGTAATTATTGTGAATTTTATTGTATATTAAGCATATTTTATTTCTTATTGTTTGATTCTTCTTTATAGAAAATTCTAATTTGTCAATTCTTGCATTAAAACATCTTAAGTTATCGTGAATCATTGAGTTAGGTTAGAATATGAGAGGAAGAAGGCATGATTAGATAGATTCTTATTTACTATATTGTGAATTATTGTTTTGATAGACGATTTAAATGAAAGTGATTAGTATTTGTTCAAATATAAACCTAAATTATAAGCTTTTGATCATATGAGCAATTATTATTATTATATTAGTCTCTATTTTTTCTTTTTCATGTATTGATCATACATAGTTGGATGATTATAAAACTTTCTTTTATTATGCATGTTAAGATCATATCTTTAGTTTAGAGGGATTAAGATGAAAAAGGTATCTAGATGTTGTTTGCGTTTTATCCCACGTTCTCCTCCCTATTGCACCATTGTTTCTGCTCCTCTTCTAGCTACTGGTCTTTTTTTTTATTCAATGTGTGTGTGTGTGTGCATGAAACACACATGTTGCTTGCATGTTGGCCCAACTTTGTTTTCTTCTTCTGTTGGCGTATTGTTCTCACTGTACTAACGTTTTACTACTCATCCCAATAGCTTCTTGGTTGTCTTATTTTTGACTGAATTTATTTTCTTCTTGCTCTATGAAGACAAGTGAATATTAGTCTTTGGAAAATGGCCCAAATATCATGCTTTCTACTCACTTTAATTTCTTTGATTCCAAATTGTACCTAAAATTATATATGAATTAAAGTGAGTATCTTAAGCATTTTCATATCATTAATGGCTAAGTATAAATGATTAAATGTATTAACAATTAAACACATATCAATTTTCCCCACACTTATCTTTTGTCCGTCCTCGGACAAAACATCAAAATTAAGCTCAAAGACTCAAAACATTTACTCAATTCCCATATTTTCCAAGACTACATAATCATAAACAAAGATGAATGACTTTCAAAAGTCATAGCAAGAACTTAACATTTCAAGCTTTTACTCATGATCAAACAACATTCATAATCTTCAGAAGCTGAGCAATCTAATGGTAGACTCGAAAAATGTGTTTAAGTAAAATATATCCACGGGTACACTCAAATATCATTCATGATCACGACAATCCACAACTTTGCGTATCATTTCATTTCTCCACCACTAAAATTCACATGCAAAATCATGGATCAAATGACTTTTTAGGGTTGTAATGTGGGCTAAGGTAAGGTGAGATGTATTTGGGTTAAGTAGTATGAAAGCCATTAAAGCTAGTGAAACAAATGCAACATTCAATTATACCATCAAGTGTAAAACTCAACATTCACTCACAATTGTGTACATCAATTATGATGAATGCAAAAATGATGTTTCGCCACTCAAATTCAGGCTCTCATACACAAACCACATTAAGCAGAAATCCCTCACAAAAGTTGATCATTAAAAAGATTTTGAAACCATAAGGAGTAACCCTTGAATACAATATTCACCTCATATCTAACTTACTCAAATAACTCATTCATCACAACTTTAGGAGAATGCATTAATCATAAGCAACTTTTCAACACTTATGCACTTGCTCCTTGATACATTTATTTAAACTTTTTCTTTTTCTTTTTGTTTTCTCTTTCTCTTTTTCTTTTTCTTTTGCTTTTCTCTTTTCTTTCCTTCTTTTCTTTCTTTTCTTTTCTCTTATAAAAATTAAAATAAACTACATCAATATGGGAATTTCAAGGATAAGAAATAAGAAAACATCCCAATCATTATAACCAACCCACACATATGTACATCCCCCACACTTAGAATTTTGTACATCCACAAACTCAACAATCACAAGTGTTCCACTAGGTTTATGGCTTAGGTAGGACATTAGTGGAACATTTGGTTAAGTTTAAAAGCATGTAATGCGGTTTATACATAAAGAAAAGGTATAAAGCTCAAGGGCCTTAACAAGGGAAAAATCATGTTAATAGGGTAGGCTATTTGGCTAATATAGTTCAGAAAAGCAAAGATTGCCTAATCATCTCCATGTTAATGCATGTGATAAAAATGTGGTCTCAAATAAAAATTCAAGGCAAAATCAAGATGTACATGTCATGAAGGTCACACATCAACAAAGACAATGAGATTGATATGAATGTGTCAGTCTATAAAGGCTAAAAATCTCATCGGCTTTATCTACCACTAGTCACTACTTTTCTAAAGATAGTGCATATCGACTAATCATAAGAGCAAAAGTACATGCTAAAGTTGCTATAAAATTCGTTAGCCAATTCACACTCTAATCATGACTATATAATCCTAGAAGCAACAGAAAACGAGAAAATGTTCATTTGTTTGTTTTATTCTTTCTCTCATTTTGATTGAAAACGTAAAACAAGTAAGATAGGGCCTCAGTTAATAATCTGTCATATTTAGTGTCTTCCCTACCCTCAGACTCTCGATCTCTACTGGGTTCCTGTACTCTTGGAATATCTCGAATGTCCCTTCACCTTGTTCCTTCTCGTTTAATTTCTCAAACATGCTAGCCAAAGGTAAAGAGGCAGTCATAATAATAAATTGGAACTCCGTATTTACCTCTGAGCTAAAAGATGTATCATTTTTTGATTCAAGCTCCTCCTCAACTTCTTCGACACAAACAGTTCCTTGAGTTGTCCACTCAATATTCTCAAGCTCCTTTTCACTCTGTAAGGCCTCTACACTAACATTTCTTGGGTACACCTCAGGTTGAGATAGTTGCGCTTCTTCGCCTTGTGATGCTAGACAGTCAAGAGCTTCCATTAACTGACCCATCTAGCTTGCCAAGTTCTGGATCTTTGAACTTATTTCTTGCTGGAATTGCATCTCTTCTTACAGTAATCACAAAGTATTAGCAACACAAACATTAACTAATTCCTCAAGAGAAGTACTTGAGTTTTGTTGGTTTTCAAAATATCGAACGTTAAACCCTGTATCATGCGAAAATTGTCTTACTTCCTACTGGAACTCCTTTACACTGTTGAAGTTGAATATTGTTAGTAGTCATAATATTAAGCATATCTTCCAGAGATGTACCTAAATCGTGATAAGAAACTTTTGGTCGATACGAGAATTTCTGTGTATCCTGCAAACTATCATGGAAGTAATTTGACTGATTATCTCATCCATAATTAAAATTTGTATGATCACTCCAAACATAATTATAAGATTGGGAATATGAATTAAGAAAGAAATTACTTCCATCTATGATTTTTTTTTCAAATTTTAAATCACTAACAATAAACAAAAAGCGAAAAATCAAGAAAGAATTGAAAAGAAACAAATTGCAAACAAATATGTACAAAACACCAATCAAAATCAATAACAAAAACTAAAACACCGCACTCCCCAACAACGACGCCAAAATTAACAGCGCATCGTAACACTACCAAAATAAAATAGCTAGACCTACTACTGTAGCAATGGTGAGTCTAGGTCGATCCCACAAAAACTGTGTATAAAGTTTCCGAAATGAAATTAACCAATGTTTAGGTTTTGGGTGGTTTTTGATTTAATAAAAAAATAAAATGAAACAAGCTAATAAAAACAAATGAAAGAAACATACAAAAATGATAAAAGTGGGGAATTCAGTAGGTACATGGTTTTTTAGTTAAATCTTGACCTACACCCTAATTAAGCATATCTTAATGATTTGTTGTTCTTTTACCTCTCCTAGCAGCTACTGGTTATAGATTAATAACGAGTTCTATTAATCGCAGTTTTTCCTTAGGTCTTAGTTAATTAAGAAGAGCTCGTTAATTAACCCTAGTTATTGGATAACTTAGGAGACGCTCACTAAGTTTAATCGGACAATCACTTTACGAATAAAAAAAACAAACCAATCTAGGCAATAATCACTTAAGCTCAGACTATTTAACCTAGGTTATGCTATCCCTAACGATTCGGAACCATTAGTCACTACAAATGAATCGTGAATACAATGATTACGTATTGCATTTGATTCTGGTAATAAGTTAATACATAAAAATAATCAAATAGAGCATTCAATCATTTTTACATAAGACCCAACCCAATAAACACAAGATAACACAATCAATCCATAAGAGAGAAAGAAACAATGAAACAATGAAAAAAATGCTTAACCCGGACCATCAGCATCGATGCCTCCTCCGAACTGGTGTCGGAACATCTACCCCTCCATGGGTCTCCAAAAGATTAAAGCTTTGCCCCTAAAAAATGTCCCACCGAAGACTCCCCTAAACAACGCCTCCTTCTCTACTTTCTCACCACTTTTCTATTTTTTTTCCAAACATGTTATTATGTTATTTTTTATTTAAGCATTCTCTGCGCTAAAACTCTGTCTGTGTTAGACATTGTCTGCATTTTATCCCACTTTCTCCTCCTTGCTGCGCCATCGTTTATGCTCCTTTTCTAGCTACTGGCGGTTTTTTTTGGTTCAACTTGTGTGTGTGTGCATGAAACACACATGTTGCTTGTATGTTGGCCCAACTTTGTTTTCTTCTCCTACTGGCGTATTGTTCTCACCATACCACCATTTTACTACTCATCCCAGTAGCTTCTTGGTTGTCTTCTTTTGGAATGAATTTATTTTCTTCTTTCTCTATGAAGACAAGTGAATATTAGTCTTCGGAAAATGATCCAAATATCGTGCTTTCAACTCACTTTAATTTCTTTGCTTCCAAATTGTACCTAAAATTATGTATGAATTAAAGTGAGTATCTTAAGCATTTTCATATCATTAATCGCTAAGTATAAATGATTAAATGTATCAACAATTAAACACGTATCAAACCGAGAACCATATCCTAAATCCATTCATCACTTTTATCACTTTTTCGTTGTCTTAATTTTCTTTCATTAGTTTAATTTCATTTTATTTTGTTATTCAAAACCAAACCTAAACACTAATTTCTTTCATTGCAAAAGCTTTATATACACTCTTTGTAGGATCGGCCTAGACTCATCACTAGCTATAGTTTTAATTTTAGTTATTTTGCATACTGTTACAACAAACTAACCAATTTTGGCGTCATTGCCAGGGAGTGTGGTGCTTTAGTTTTTGATTTTGATTTCAATTGATGATTTGCATATATATTTGTTTATAATCATTTCTTTTAGCTATTTCTTAATCTTTAAATGTTTGTTAGCTTTGGTGTATGGTAGTAATAAGATCTACATATAGAGAAATTCTACAATTTGATCTGAAGATTAAAAGGACATTACCGAGGTTACGTAGTGAAATAAGAAAAACTCAAGAAATACAGCAAGGAATTGAACTTGAGGAAGCCATGGCTAATCTAAGAACTTTAAAAGAGTTGACTGCTCCAAATTTGACTCAAATGCCTTTATGCATCACTTTTCCAAATTTTGTTGAAAATGTTGCTTTTGAGCTTAAATTTGGCCTAATTCATATTTTGCCCAACTTTCATGGTTTTGTAGGTGAGGATTCTCATAAGCATCTTAAGGAGCTCGATGTAGTCTGTTTTAGTATGAAACCTCCAGATGTGACAGAAGAGTAGATTATGTTGAGAGCTTTCCCATTCTCTTTAAAGGATGCGGCAAAAGAATAGCTTTTTAATCTACCCCTAGGAGCATTAGCATATGGATCGAGATTAAAAGGTTATTTGTGGAAAATATTTTCCATCGTCGAAAACACCCAGTATAAAAAAGGAAATATGTGGGATAAAGCAACACAACAATGATTCCCTTTACGAGTATTGGGAATGCTTCAATAAGCTGTGTGCTAGTTGTCTACACCACAACATTCTAGAGCAACTTATTATCCAGTATTTCTATGACGGATTGCTAACTATGGAGAGGAGTTAGGTTAATATGGTGAGTGATAGGGAATTATATGAGAAGACTCCCAGGGAGGTCAGGATTTTAACTAAGCATATGGCCTAAAACACCCAACAATTTGGCACTCGTAATGATGTTCATTGTAAAAACAAGGTAAGTACTTTATCTATCGAGCATCATTTACATAAGCTAACATCTTTTGTTAGATAAATTGCAGTTGGACAGGCATAAGTAAAGGTATGTGAAATATGTTCAAATATAAGCCATCTGACTGATGGGTTCCCAACATTACAAAAGGGAAGTATGGACTATGTAAGTTCTACATGAGGGAATTTTCACATCCAATATGACCTGTATTCTCAGACGTGTAACCCAGATTTCAGGGATCATCCTAACCTGAGTTGTAAAGGAAATAGGCAGCAAAATCACTTCCAGAATAGGCCGCAAAGAGCATAGCCATTTGATTCAAGGCCATAAGCCTCCTCTACCTCAGGTACATTATTAGAAGATATGGTTAAGACTATTGCAAATAAAACTTTGCAATTTCAACAGGGTGCGCAATAGTTACAACTGGAGACAATATCTAAATTTCAAGAGATGAATTATAGAATTCATAATTTGGAGAACCAGGTGAGCTAGATGGTAGTGGCGATAAACCATCTAGAAGCCCAAAAAGGAGGAAAACTTCCATCATAACCTAAGACAAATATGAAGAATGTTAGCGCAATCACCTTGAGGAGTAGTAGGAAGCTTAAGGACCCTGAAAGAATCAATCAAAGGATGACTAATAAAGAGGACATTAAGAAGGAGCTTGAAGAAGAAAAGGATATACCATCGAGCTCAAAGGTAAATGCTGAATTCCCAATTATTGAAAAGGCTAATTCTCTACCTTTTCCTAGTAGGTTAGTAAAGTCAAATAAGGAGGATAAGGATAAAGAGATTTGGGAGACCTTTCGGAAGGTTAAGGTGAATATCCCACTATTAGAAGCAATCAAGCAAGTGTCGAGGTATATGAAATTCCTCAAGGAATTGTGTACAAACAGGCAGAAGATAATATGTAATGAAAAGATTAGGATGAATGAAACTGTTTCTATAGTTTTTTTAAAAAAATACCTCATAAGTGTCAGGACCCAAACATGTTTACTATTCCTTGCAAAATTGGTGACATTGAGATTAAACAAGCCATGTTAGATTTATGAGTATCAATTAATGTTATATCTCGTTCCATGTATGCTTCTTTAAATCTAGGGCCATTAAAAGAAACTAGCATTACAATATAATTGCCTGATCATTCTAATGCTTACCCAGAGGGGTGATTGAGGATGTGCTTATGCAGACTTTTATGTGATTGATATGAATGATGAAACTTAC